>JABUQX010130528.1:22500-30750 GCA_015478945.1 Trachelipus rathkii
AATAATAATAATAAAATAATAATAAAATAATAATAATAATAATAATAAATCATAGTAAATAATAATAAATAGTAATGTATTTAATAATAAATATAATAATATAATAATAATAATAAAATAAAATAGATAATAATAATATATTATAAATATAAACAAAAAAACAACAACACAATAACATAATAATAATATAAATAAATGGTACTAAACTAATATATAAGTGGTAGACTAAAGTAATATAAATAATTAGACTAAATGTAATAAAAATAAAAATATAATAATAATAATAAAAATAATAATATAAATAATAATAATAATAAAATATATAATATTATAAAATATATAAAATATAATAATAATAATAAATAATATATTAATAATGATAAACTAAAAAAATATTAATAGACAAATCCTAAAAATAATGATAGAATTTTGAGTATATAAAATATAATAATAATAATAATAATAGATAATAATAATTAATAATCATTAATAATAATAATAATAAATAAAATATAATGAATAATTAATACCACATCTACGAACATAAACACATATTCACATTCAGATTCATCTGCAACCTTCCTTAAATCCTTACATCACTAATGAGAGTTAAGTACTTATTTAAGACAAAACGCTTGTAAGGGTACAAAGATAATATCCTCCAAATTTGCCCTTCTATGTCGTAAACACTCGATAATATATACTATAAATTATATATATATTATATATATATATATATATAATTATATAATATTATAATCTCTCTTTGTGAGCTTAAATACATCATTATCCTAAATTATATGGTTATATTATATATTATTATAGATACTTATAATAAGATATATATATAAAATATATATATTTATATTATTAAAATATAATAAGTAAGATATGTACTCCAAAAGTGGGTAAAATAATCTAAAATCACCATAGTGTATCAACTTTTCTATTTTGGCTAAACAAGTACATGTCCCAACTACATCTGTATTTTCCAAGATAATACATGACTTGCACTAAGAACTTTATCCAACAAACAATTCTGCCATAAGAACTGGCCAAAAGAATTTCTTAAATCTCTTCCGACGTCAAAAACTCTTTAAATTCATAATCATAGATTAATTGTTCTCTTTCTTTCTTGGACGTGGCAGGTTCTTGTGAAATCAAAAATTCGGCTTGAAATGTCCCAAATCGATTTTGACAAAACACCTCTCTAGCTATGCTAAAATTCCCTTGCATTTTCACTCCTATTTTGGCTAAAGATTCGGCCCCAGCAATGACTAAGATCCGAATATTGTAAACATGCAGGCTCGCTCGTACAAGCGCAGCCAAACTCTGGCAGTCGTCCTGCAAGCTTGAACTGAATGGGTGGTTTACAATTGAATACAAAAACGAAGAGTGAAAAAGAGTGCAGTTTGTTCAAAGAGAAATATTATGTTCTATGTTTGTAAGTATATCTATAGCCCTAATATATATGATATATTATAATAGATTATATATATAATAATAATAATAGATATATAATATATATATAATATATATATATATTATATATATATAATTTAATATATATATATAAGATTAATATATATAAAGTAATATATAATATAATAATTATATTTATAAACTAATAATATATAAAATAATAATATTATATTATAGTAATATTATATAAGAGTATTATTATATATATAATTTATATATTATATATATATATTATATAATATATAAAATAATATATATTATATGATTATTATATATATATATATATATGTATATATATATACTAATATATTAGTATATTTATATTTAATACATATAAATAGAACTATATAATAAATTTAATATATATGTATATATATATAATATATAAGTATTATACTATATAATATATTATATATATATAAATATTAATAGTATATATATATATAATATATACTATATATAAATATTAATTATTATATATTATATATATAATATTATATATATATATATTATTAAGTATATATTATATATCATATTAATATATATATTCTTTTTATACTATTAGCTTACAATGTTGTGTCTCCCATCTAAACGCAGGCATAATTTGATACAGATGTACCAACAGCTCATTGTTTTTAAAAAGACTATTAATTTAGCTCAGTGAAGGTAAAAATTGATCACTCGATGGTAGTACTCTTGAATGTATATTAATAATAATGTTACACGCATTTGTTCCGAACTAAGCTATTAACGAAATATGTTTAAGTACTCATTTATAAATTTTAATAATTACTTGCATTTAAAATTCACAAGGAAGTTCTACGAGGGAGGCCTGTATAATAATTGTAGAGGTATAAATTAACAAAGTAAATGTAAATTAATAATCTTCTCTAACTTTAGTAATTTTATATAATTAGTACAAGGTTAAAATTAATCAATTAATGTTAGTAATATATATTATGGGCACCATTCATTCGAATTGTCATTATCTTCCTAAGTGTTATGATGTGTTTGGTATTTGTTTGTCTGTTTGATTCTATTGATTGTTTTTGATAGCACATTAAATGCTCCACATAATAAAGAAAAACGGTGCCAGCTCTTATTCAAATAGTTGGCTCAAAAAAGGCCACACATATATTAGTAATATATATATTATATTATATTTATATATATATGTAATATATAAATATTATATTAATATATAATAATAATATCTATATGTATATATATGTGTATGTTATAGAATCAAATAATATATATTATATTATATTAAATATATTTATATATGATATAATATATAATATAAATATATATATATTAATAATATATATATATACTATATATAGATTATATTATATAATAGAAGTAGAAAAGCTCTCCGAAGCGAAATTACTACCATTTGCATAGCGAGTTAGATAACATTCAGACTTCCAGGTTAATGGTCTCCCTTTGCTCTAATATCAATTCTTACGTTGAAGTAAGTTTCCCTTATCATACACCATAATACAATTCTAGACACAATACCTCTTAAAAAAAAAAATATATAAATAGGCTGCAAGCGATAGTCCGGAACCTCTAGTTTTCCAAAAATAGCCTCTTTAATCACCTA
The DNA here is from genome assembly GCA_015478945.1 of Trachelipus rathkii. Classification (NCBI taxonomy): domain Eukaryota; kingdom Metazoa; phylum Arthropoda; class Malacostraca; order Isopoda; family Trachelipodidae; genus Trachelipus; species Trachelipus rathkii. The sequence goes on from JABUQX010130528.1 coordinate 25,592, forward strand.
CCGCACTATTAAGGCATTGATCGGCTCCGGTTGATGAGTTGGTGAACTCCGGAATTGCAGCAGTTTTGATTACGGCCTCTCCTTCATAAAATTTCTGCAACTTCTATGTTTTAATCTAATTTCGATTTATGTGAACAGTCACCTCTCTTCCTAAACATCTTTATTCTTAACCGAAACTACGTTTTGACGTTCTACTTCATACCTATATGTGATCTACTGATTCTTCCTTATTTCAGCAAAGCAGTTGTGTCAATGTGGAGTGAATTGTCCTTGCCTTTGATTTGAGTTTCCTTATTTTCGTACCTATGGCTCAACTACCTTTCATAATAAATTAGAGACTTTCTTTTCTTCAATTCTTCTGAAATATCATTCCTGTTTATTTCAACGTTCATACGGCCATTGCTTTTCCCAATTCTCAATAGTCTACTTGCTAAGATGTCAATTCAGAATAACGGTTCGAGACAGTTAATGCAGCTACATTTATCTTTGATCATCTTGAGTATGAACCAACATTCTAGACGTTTTCTCTAATTCTTCTTATTCTGTGAAATACTTTCCTCATGTGAGTACCTAAGCATTTCTCCTTTCTTTTTATTTCTTCAAATCTCGTAAGAAATACCCTCGCTACACGAGAAAACTTTATGCACTCTTTCGTTCTGCAAATGTGTAATCTTTGATTCCATGATGGACTACGTTTCCTTGAAAGGGTCCTTCGGTTGTGGCAAGAGCGCTAATCTCTCGGCATAAGATGAGGTGCAACCATTGATCTTACTTAACTAACCTAATCACCTTGTAAGTCTCCGGTCTAGGAAATAACCGGGATTTACTAAAGTACTGGTGGTCATCTTCAAATTCAGAAACCTTGCAACTAATTTCATCTGCCAAAATCGTGCAAATCTTTTCCCCATGACACTAAATCTTTACTCAAGAAAGCAAATAATCTTACTACACCTACTCTAGTCTTCCGATATTTGTTCAAAAAATGTATCTAAATTGCCTTCTTCCTTTGCCTTTTTCAGATTTACGTCGCAACTGCCGTAACTCAGCTGCATTTCTTCTAACTCTGCCTTCTATAGTTGCGAACATCCTATAGAAGATGAAAACTCCATTACTCTAATTTTTCTCTTCGCCAATTGCGGCTTCCAAGAAGCGCTTACTTGGCGATCTTCTTTCTAGATTTTCTTTTCTTGTCTCTGCTCAGTATTGTAAATAGCACAGGCTCATCCTTAATCTATAAATATGGTGTACTCATGTTATATTAGTCTAAACTTCTACTTTTCATAAAAGGACCTCTGCTAATGCTTCATCAAATATCCATTCATGCCAAGATCACCTTTATACTCCCGTTCATTCGATAGACGGTAACCGCTATTCAACAACAATTAGCTCACCTTTGGGTCACCCTTGGATCCAAGATCTTTCTGTGAGAATTTATTGGCATGAAAAAGTTTTTTTCATTCACTAGAGCTTAGTTCTCATTTTCACCTCCACATCATTCACTTCAGCTACAACTTATAGAAACTTTAATTTAACTCTTCTTCATATTGTGTTATCTGTTGCAGATATGCTTTCCAACCTTCTTCTGACCTCAGACTTAAACTGTATGCTCGAACCTACAGTACTCTCATGTCAGTCTGACATACTTCGTTTACTATATCGAAACTACTTATGTAAGTTGATTTTGCATGCATGCTTTATATAAAACGTAACGAATATCTTTATTTTGTAAATCACAAGAAACACTAAAATTGTAATTCATTCAGCAACTTATTTTTTTTATTTTTTAAATGAGAAAAATATTATATAAAATACATATTATATAGAAATATTATATAATTATATATTATATATATTTATATATAGATTATAGCTTATATTTATTCTGCTATAGTAATCTTATGTATATATATATATAATATATATAATATAAGTATATAAAATTATCTAATAAAAAATAATTTATGTATGATTAATTATAAATATATAGTATATTACTATAGTATATAATAGTAAATTCGCATAGACCACTCTTTTAATATATAACTGATGTTCCTTATTCACACTAACGGAATGAATGCGATTAGAAAAAATGTCTGACAGAAATTTGGTTAGTAAAATTTGAACAACTGTCTTAAAATTGATTATAAGTATTTACTCATTTGTATCTGACAGGTATGATCAGTAATTGAGTCAGCTGAAATCTAGCAAATGATAATACTGGATAAGGTTAACCGTAGTTTATGTTTCGTTATCGCTCAAATCAACTGGTTAAGCAATTCCCATTGTATCTTATCAGTGTGGTTTGGATGTTACTCATTTGTTCCCATGATAACGAAACGTACAGCTGCAATCGTGATATTCTCGAGAAAGAAGAAATACATCAAGTTAGAGCTATCAGACAAGGAAAATTAGAAAAGAAAATGATAAATAAGTAAGGGATCCAATTCCAATTTAAGGTCGATGAATAATGTGAAAGTGAAGTTCAGTAGGGTGTATATTATAGTGAAACAGGGATGAGAGTAATATAAAAATTTGACGAGAGAAAAATTAAGAACAGTATATGTTAGAGTGACTCAGTCTCAAATGTTCTCCCCCCTCTTCTTCTTCAGTCTCTCTCTCTTCTAGCTCTATATAATACATTCTTTATAAATAGTATAGTTTATTATAATATTATTAGCTATTAATAATTTCAATTATATATACTATTATATAATATATTTATATATTAAAAAATTTAATTATAGAATTAGATTATATAATATAGTGTAATATTTAATAATTTTTATCTATTGTATAATCTATTCTATAATTTATAATATATGAAATATATTTATAGAATATATATATATATATATAGTATAAGTATATTATAGTATACTATAGTATATTAGTTATATATATATATATTTAGCTAGTGTTTTTATATAAGTATATATGAATCTTATATTACAAGATATATATAGAAACAAGAACAAACCGAGATTTTTTTTAATTATATTAAATATATATATATAGTATATTATATATATATATTTACAGTATAGTAGGAGTATATTATATAGATATACAGTAATATATACTATATAATAAATTATATAATATAAAGATATTATATAAACATTATATATAATATATATGTTATAGATAGTTATATAGAGATATACTAATATATAATTAATATATTAGTATATATATAATATATTAAATATAATATAAATATATTATATTGACTCAAGTATATATATAAAAGTATAAAATATAATATATATATAAGATATATATATAATATTATTAATTAGTAATATATTATAGGTTTGGGACAAGGGTAGGGGATTCGACCAAATTATTTAAGCAATCTAATATTTTTTTGATTCCTTAGTCTCTAATAATAATATATAATAATAATAATAATAATAATAATAATAATAATAATATATAATAATAATAATAAAAAAATATAATAATAATAAAATAATAAGATGAATAAAAAGTAATAAATAAAATTAAAAAGAAAAAGTATAATAATATAATAATAATATAATAATAATATTAATCTAAATAATAATAATAAACTATAATAATTATTAATAATAAGTAAGTAATAATAATTGACATTATAATTAATAATAAATAATAGATAATATATTAAAATAAAAAATAATAATAAAAAATAGCTTGGCGAGGAGGTTGACTCGCCTACTTCTCGTGTTGAGAATGACGTGAATAACATGCTAACATTTCTGGAGTTTTATCTTCCTGGGTAAGTAAGAAATACTACACCGACTTTGCGAATCTCACGTTGTGGTAGCCTGGTTTGAGATAGCCGTTAGAAGTTTCGAATTCCTAGTGAGCATCTACCGTTACGTTCTCTAAAGGGGATAAAGCACTGTGAAGGAATCTTTTAATTATAAAAAACATATATAAATATTATATATATAATTATAATAATAGACTAATAAATAAGAAATTAATATGATAATAGAATTAAATAATAAATAATAATAATAAATATAATAAAATGGTAATGATATAGAATAATAATAAAAAGAAAGACACACTATGCACATATATAAAATGATAAATATAAATAATACTATAATAATATAGATAAAAAAAAATGGTATATAATGAAAAGAAAAGTAATTATAGGTAATGAGAGAGGTTAGAGTCCTAAATCATTTCTAGTTATGTTATCCGTTAATAATTATTGAAATATTAACAGATTTAATGTATAGGTCAATACAGATACAAACAAATGGCTACCTAAGGAAAGTATGATGGATTGAATATATAAAAGATACGGAAAAGCGTAAGTGATTGGAACATGTATAGTTCCTATCTTCAGCTAAATCTTCGTCTCTCCTAATTACCATTGTTCGAGATGTGCTTCGATCGTATCGGGTGAAATTCCGTTTTGTCTATCACTCCATGCTACATTTCATCAGCATATTCTAGATCGTTAGGCGTGTTGATACTCCTTAGACGAGCAAGCGAGCTTTCATAACAAAACGAAAGTGCCTACTTCGTTTCTCTGAGGTTCTCAGTTTGTAAAATTTTTCTGGCTCGTGCCAAAATCGTAAAAAACATCTCTAATAACTCTGATATACTGCTCTTGATTCTCCTTTTATACGTCTGAATGATATGATTTGCTGATGGTCTCCAACGTTAAAAGGGCAATTTTTCGCTCGTACTATTTTCCTCCTAACTCACCCTCACGATTCTGGCATTCGTTCCTGCCTTGCTTTCCTTATCCTCTACAGCGTTTCCAAAGATGTTCTTGTATTCGATTACATTTGATGTGCATTGGCTGCTCCTGAAAGTTCTATAAAAGCTCTAAAAAAAGCGGTGGTCGCGGATGCCATTCCTCCGAGTTTTGAAAAATGTGCTTTCGACTAATCCCGCACCTTTATCAATTCGTACACTCTCTCTATGGTCTAATATCACACTTCCCATCATGTCTTGATTGCCCCATAGTCTACCTGTTTCACCTCTTCATTGTTCTATTATTAAGATACTGTATCCTTCTCTACTTCAACTTCTAGAGTCATTCTGTATCAGTGATAGCCAGTTCAGCTCGGCGCTTTATGATGGTCTATACTGGCGATGATACTTCTATCTTTGCTTGATTGATATTGCTTTTCGCTTTATGACATGGGTAC
>JABUQX010130529.1:0-2500 GCA_015478945.1 Trachelipus rathkii
AGCTAAGGAAGTATTTATATAAGTGGAATATTTTCCTCATCATATAAATTGTTCTTGATATTAAATACGCGTTGTTTCCCTAACCAGTTACTATAAAAACAAAATATTAAAAAAACCTGAAATATAAAACAAACCGATGACCTATATAAATATACCGAGTATAACTATCATAAAGGAAAAATATACTTTGAAATAGAAAGATAAATACTATTTAAAGGAGGAAAATATATAGTATCATTATGAGTTATATTTGGTATTACTATACTTGTACTCTATCCTAATACTCACGTAACACTACTAATGAGCCACTGCTGGATATATAACTGAGCCATCACGTAATATACAACGGCAAGCGGCAACGGATAAAACTTGATACTTGCCTATTCGAACTCCTCGCTGCAATGAACTATTAATTGAAAAATACACCTAATAATAAGTCAAGATACTCGAGTAAATATTCTATATTATTTTATTATATTATTATATAATATATTATATTATTATTTATTAATTATTATATAATTTTTTTTTTTTTATTTTTTTTTTTTATTATTTATTAATGATTTATTATTAATTATATATTATTATATTTAATATTATATTAATTATTTATATATGTAGTAGTTTGTAATGATGAGTAGTAGTAGTAAGTAGTAGAGTAGTACTATAGTAGTTATATAGGTAGTTAGATAGTATAAGTATATATATAGAATATCGGAAAAAAATACATCTAACATGTATGTTTTTAAAATGGAACCTAAATATATAGGAAATATTAAATATATATCAAAATTTATTATTAGCCCTCATCTACTTATCCATGCCAGGGAATTAATACCTACGAAAATGAGAAGAATAGAAGTTATATTACCAACCTATTTCATTCACTAATTCGTAATACTTAGCTAGTGATGATGGACCCAATCCAATCTATCGTATAATTAAAAATCAGTAGGGAAGAAACGACCTTCACAGTGTTTTGCTGCAAAATGGAACAGTCACAATCACACTGTATATTTTAAATATCTATAACACTATTTATTATTTAATGTTATATAATTAATGTTTTAATTAAATAACTCATTATGTAAACACGTTTTCTTTATTAAAAAAACGTAACCAACTGAATTTTCCAATCATTTATCAAAAGAAAAAAAAAGAAAGAGGATATAATTTAATTATAATTAGTATGGAAAAGGCTTCATAAAGAGGGTATGATTATATATATTAATATATATATATATATATATATATATATATATATATATATATTATATATATATATATATATCAAAATAAATAAAAAATATTATATATATATATATATATATATTATATATATATATATATATATATAATATATATATATATATATATATTATAATAATATTATATATTAATTATTATTATATATAGTATATATATATACATATATATTATATATATATATATAATTATAATACATGTATTATAATATATATATATATATATAATATATTACCATATATATATATATTTATTATATATAATATAAATATATATATAGTATATATATATAATATATATATATATATATATATATATATATATATATATATATATATATATATTATATTAAAGTATTATATAAATTATATATATATATATATATATATACTTAGTGCTATAATAAAAGTGTTGGCTCATTTATTTTCACTCTATCTATAGGATACATATCGCCGAAATTGCTATTATTGACCTTATTGTCTTCTATACAATATCATTGTTTTGACTGCCATGCCTGCTACAATAGGGAAACTTCCCTTCAAACTAAATCATCAGAATAATATGACGAAGCATAAGTGAGACTCCTACACATTATTAGAGCAGGTTTCACACCATATACCACATTAAGCCATTGAATATACATATATACTGCATATATAATAGTGATAATGAGATACCTAACCATCATTTCAGCAGGACCACCTCATACTTAAATGATTAAGCTTTTTTATAATTAAAGCCTACTAACTTATACGATACAATAATATAATCGGCACGAGATGAAGTTCATTCAGCGAGAGGTCTTTATTTATAAATAGTCTTCGAGTTCAGAGATCACACGTATCATATATCTACACTTCATACTCTAACTAGACTTCAGCCCACATACAAATATATCGTAAACATATAAGTTCTCCAAGCTAACACAAGCCTAACCACCTAAACAGTATACATTACTAACTATATTAGTTACTTTTATGTGTCAATTCTTAGACGCGATTAAGCTCTGATTGAGTATGCTAATATATCTCTACACACAAGTCATAGAGAAAAGTGTCACTAGAGAAGTGTATTTTGGTATGTATTATCTCATATTATATACTATATATAATATATATTATATATTATTTTCTTTGTTTTTATTTAATTAATATTTGGTATGTATATCATTTACTTGTATATTTCAATATATAATCTGAATTAAATTATATATACTTATTTAAACAACCATCTA
>JABUQX010130532.1:0-2500 GCA_015478945.1 Trachelipus rathkii
AGAAACCACAACACCCACAACTATAAACTTGCCAAATTCCTAGTTCCATTATTGACCCCTTTTGCACATTACGAACACACTATAAAAAACTCTTATAGTTTTAAAAACTGGCTTTCTAACATAGACCTACATAATTTTTTTATGACCAGTTTCGACATAGAATCCCTCTACACCAATGTACTTATAGATAAGGAAATAGACATCCTTTTAGAACGCATTTTTCAATCTTCCACTAATTTTCATGGTTTCGATAAAAAAGAATTCAAAACTCTCCTAATGCTGGCTACGCACGATACTTATTTCTTCTTTAATGATACACTATACTTACAAACTAATTCCCTTGCTATGGGTTCACCCCTTAGTGCTATCTTGGCTAACACCTACCTAATCCATTATGAACAGATCTGGCTAAATAACTGCCCCCCCTCCTTCAAACCTTCACACTACAAGAGATATATGGACGATACTTTCTTGCTTTTTACCAACATAAACAAAATCACCCCCTTTTTTGATTATATGAATTCCCAATTACCTAACATAACGTTCACCAGAGAAGATGAAACTAATAACTCCCTTCCTTTTTTAGATATCTTTATAAAAAAGTCCCCTACAGATTTTTCAACTTCCATTTATAGAAAAAAGACATTCACTGGCCTAGGTATTAATTTTTTCAGTCATATTCCTTTAGTTTTTAAATGTAATAGTATCAGAACTTTGATCTTCAGATCTTTTCATCTAACATCCAATTACAGCCTAATGCACTTAGATTTCAACTTTCTACTAGACTTTTTCAAACTCAATTTTTTCCCACCTTCTCTTATTCATAAATACATAAAAGAATTGTTATCCTCCAAATTTGATCAAAAACTCTTGACTCTCACTGCCCCAAAGCTTAAACTCTATTTACCTTTACCATACTATGAACACATCCATATAAAACTACGTAAGGACCTTAATCACTGCCTAATGAATTTTTTCCCACAGTTAAATATTATTCTGACCTTTAACTCGTCCTTTAAAATAGCTTCCTTCTGCCATCACAAAGAGGGTATTCCCACTGTGCTCCGCTCCTCTCTTATCTATAAATTCACATGTGACGGCTGTAATGCCGCCTATGTTGGCAGTTCTACTCGCCAACTCAGTGTGAGAGTTGATGAGCACAGGGGGGTGTCTTCCCGCACAAAACTACCATTCAATTCTCCAACCTTTTCTGCAATAAGAAACCACTCGCACGATAATGACCATCCCTTTAATTTTTCCAATTTTTCAATATTGTCCCAAGCAAAATCAACAACCAACCTACATATTTTAGAAACCTTACACATTGCCAACACGAAACCTTCTTTAAACAGTGACAGCGGACCATACAAGTTGCTGCTCTTTTAACCCGTCAGATGAGTTACCATAGTAGTTTGTCCGATACCAACTTTCTAAAACGTTAAATTGTAAGTATTATTCAGTGTCTCCCAGTTCAATCTGTCCTTTGATAATTTATTGCAATTTAATATAGTTAGCCCTATTGTTATCTTTTGAATTGTTATATGGATTTCGATGTATATAATTAGAAATTTAAGCCGAAGTGTTACCTGATTATTGTTAATTTCCAAGATCGCTTCATTTGTATTCTTTATAATAACACCGGTAAATATTAATGTTTAATATATGGAACTATCTTAATTTGTTTGGAATAAATTATACACCATTCGAAAGAGGATAGATTTCTCTGCAATATTTATTTCGATGACACATGCAAAAAAATATTTAGATTTTGAGTAATTTCTTTCCAAATATCATGAATCAGCATTTTCATCAGCAATTTTTAACAGCGAATTTCTGCTGAACTACAAAAGATTTTTGCAAGCGGATTTCACTAAAATACTTGCCATACACATATGTTTTATGAAACAACTCACAAGTAGCAGCAATATATAGAGAATTTATTTTTTTTATTTTTTTGCTAAATCTCAATTTTTTTTTCTCCATAAAATTTATAAGGTATCCGAAATATAACAAAAGGTTTTATATTTGCATGAATCATACATCAAAATGATGATCAATGTATAAGAAATTGAAAACAAAAAAGAAAAGTTAAAATGTTGAATTTTTTGTTATACCCGAAATAGCAGCTCAATGTAAAAAAAAAAAAATTTTTTAGTAAAATTGTCAAGAAGTTGAACTATGAGCAGCGGCAAAACCGTTGGATATACAACAAATTTATATAAATAAAAAAATGTGTATCTCGCCAATTTTTACAAGTTGTAAAAATTTAATTATAATCAGATAAATAGTAAAAAAGTTATATGCCATCAATTATTTGAATTTTCTTTTTTTTTTTTTGCAACTAAAAAAAGAAAAATCGCAATAACTTTTTTATTATAAATCCGATTAGCACGAAACTTTCAGAGCATATATAATTGGAAAGGATACATATATTGTGTTAAATAATTTTTTGTATGTCAAATACTTTCTTTGCCGCTGTTCATGTGGGAAAACTTATAAA
>JABUQX010130532.1:12500-19274 GCA_015478945.1 Trachelipus rathkii
ACACGTAACCAATTTAGCAAAAATGGTATCATTAATCCACCTTGTTCCGATTATCATACAAGACCAAATACCGAATCTATGCTAACGGAACAAAGTTTTCTATTTCTTATAGTAATATTCTAAAAATTTATATATACCTTACGCTAAATATCAAAATCCCAACCAATAATTGCAAACAAACAAAGTTTTTATCCAAACATAACATAAAAATTAAGTTCTTTGAATAAAATTCATAGTAAGTGTAATGCAGTTTTCATTAAGCCAGTAAATCAAACCACCCGCCGCCTCCCCGCCCCTCCCAATCCCTCCATGACCTTTGATCTATTGATCTATTGATCTCATGATCTTCAAGGCACATATCGAGTATCATTTTGGATAATACCATAGTACATAAAATAAGTTCTTTATATACTGAGCAACGAATATATGCTAATGTAACATTGTTTTCACATTAATAAAGCTCACATAACATAACCTGAACTAAGAATATAATGAGCAATAACAAAACCTAACACTCCTTAAGGCACAATAAACTACTAACATTAACAAAGTTCCATACTTAACAACAGTAAATGTAACTAACACAGCATGCCAAAACGTAACCTATTCACACTTTTTTCAAGCATTTCTCTAATATATCAATGTTAATGTTACATTAACATGGTAAATATTAACTAAAAATTTATAACATTGGTTAATTATCCTACTGATCAAGAATATACTCTAACGTAACAAAGTTTTCCACATCAATAGAGCTAACATAGCTTAACATGAACTAAGAAAATAAATTGTACAAAGACAAACCGTAACACAAGTTACAAACGACAAATAAACTCGCTTAACCATTCAACAAAAAAATCCACACTACACCCAGTAAAGTAACTACATTGCATGCAAAACGTAACCTTTCAACACTTTTTTGAAGCATATCTCTAACATCTTAACGCGTAAATCTTACACTGACACAGTAACATTTAGCAAAAATGTATCATACATCTTGTCGATTATCAACAACTGATCAACGAATATAGTCTAACGTAACAAAGTTTTCTACATTTTCAAAGTAGTAATATTTAACCAAATTTTATCATAACCTTACTATCTATCATAATCCCCACAAATAATTGCAAACATAACACAGTTTATCCAAACCTAACATAAAATAAAAAGTTTTATCTCAAACATAACAATGAAAATAAGTATTGATAAAATATCATAGTAGTGTAATAGTTTTACCGAATTTTAAAGCAGTAAATCAGTAAATCAGTAAATCAACCACCCGTCCCTTCCCCGCCCCCCTCCCTATCCCACACCGTCCATGAACCTTTTGATCCTATTCGATCTAAATGATTCAGCGTCCACATCATCAGTATCATTTGGATAAACATATTACAAAAATAAGTCTTTATATACTAACCCCCGAATTTATCTAACTGTAAAGCATTGTTTTCCTACTATTAAAGCCTACATAGCATCTTACCAGAACTAGAATATATGAACAATGACAAAACCAGCACAGCCTTACGCACGAATGACTATCTAACATTTACAAGTTCCAATTCTTAACAACAGTAAAGTACCTAGCAGCGCGTAACAAAACGTAACCTTTTCACACTTTTCAAGCATATCTCTAACATATCCAATGGTTAATTTACATAACAACTATTGATTAAAGGTCGCATTTCGAAGTATCATTTCCGGATAAACATAGCAAAAAATGAGTTTTTTCATAAATACGTAGCCAGCGAATACTATGCTACACATTACAATTTTTTCACATTAATAGCTAGCATAGCATCTATGAACTAAGTAAATAATGTTCAACGACAAAACTTAACACAACTTAAGCTCTAATAAACTGTGTAAACATTAACAAAAGTTCAACACTTAACACCAGTAAAGTAACTAAAATTGCATACAAAACGTAACAATATTCCATACTTTTCCAAGCATTCTCTAAACATATTAAGTTAATTTTACATTGACAAATTAATATTTTTGAAAAAAATTATCATAACCTTGTCTAATTATTATATACCGACCATCGAAATTAACCTGTAAACAGAACAAGTTTTATCCATAGACATAACAATAAAAAGTAAGTTCTTGAAAAAATGTCATAGTAAATTGGTAATAGTTTACTGATTTTAAAGCATTAAATCAATAAATCAATAATCAAACCATCAACCTCCACTCCTCGCACCATGGCTTTCTGATCTATTGATCTTTTATTCATGTGTCATATCAGAGTTATCAATTGGGCGTCTAATACATGTAACACAAAGTGACGTTATAGGTTTCTCTGTTTTGATATGAGGCGCCCGGTTGTTCTGATACTATTCGTATAATACTCCTACGTGACTTGTGTACAGTACAGGATAGGTGTTTTAGGTTACGAGATAACGTATGAAACGACTAATCATATTACTGATTTATTGCACATAACCGAACTAAAAACTATAATGTACAACGACGAACCTAAGCCACCAAATGAACCATCACGTAACGTATAAACTACTAAATTAACATCTTCCGCACTTAACAACAGTAAGGTACCTAACACTTCGTACAAAATCGTAACCTATTCACTCTTTTTTCAAGCATATCTCTAACATGTCCAATGTTAATTTTTACATTAACATCGTAATATTTAACAAAATTTAGCATAACCCTGTCCAATCATCATACTGACAATGAATAAAATGCTAACGCAACAAAATTTTTACATCAACGTAATATTCACAAATTCATCATACCGTCGTCTAAATATTCATAATCCCCAACGAATAATTGAAAAAATAACAAAGTTATATTAATTAAATAAAATAACAAAATTTTATCCTGTCATAACAACATAACAATAAGTTCTTTGAATAAAATATTACGGTAAAGTGTAATATGTTACTGATTTTAAAGCATGTAAATCAGTAAAGTCAGGTAATCAACACCATTCCCTACAGTCCCTACCCATCCAACCGCTATGATCCTATTGAGCTATTGTTTCAACGTCATATTTCGAGTATCATTTGGATAAACCTAACAATAAAATAAGTTCTTTTATATACTGACTGCGAATATATGCCTTAACGAAACAAAGGCTTTAGCAATCATAAGCTAACATATCAGAACCTGACAAGAATATAATGGTAGCAAATGCAAACCTAACAAACCTCGCGTATGAATAATCCGCTAAACATCCTGAAAAGTCCCTACTTATCAAAGTAAGTAGCTAACAGGTCAACAATACTCGATATGTTACCACTTTTTTCCCGCCTATCAGCAACAGGTAAAACCGTATAATCTAACAAATCCCTTACTAAAGTGACCAATCTATCAAAGATACCAGCATCTTGAACTATGAATTGACACTATCTTCATCAAAATGTCACTCGTTTCGAGTATAACATCATTTGAACTATGAATAATCGTAGACTTTAGCAAAATTCTCGGGCAAACCTAACATTATCGACAAAAAACTTAACGTAGGCTTCTACGTTTCTAAACACATCACTCAGTTTACACAAGTAATATCTTAACAATACTCCATCATTTCCTCTAACAAATCAAAGTGTTAATTTCAACACTGTCAGTAGTAATATTTAACATAACGTACCTGACTTACGAATTAACCAGTTTTCCTTTACCCAGAAAGTATCTTAAGCAACACATAACCTTCCCCGAGAGAAAACCCCAGGGGATGCGCCCCTTAAGTGGTGAATCCTTGAAGATGGGGGATCAACCCAGAAGGGGTGTAAGCCTGTTTTGGGCCTCAGCCCGAAGGGCTGAGGCCTTACCTCTCCTTTTGTTAGATAATACGGCTTTACCTGTTGCTGATAGGCGGGAAAAGTGGTAACATATCGAGTATTTTATGACCTGTTAGCTACTTTACCTTTGATAGGTAGGGACTTTTCAGGATGTTAGCGGAATTATAGGTTTGCATTGTACATTATATTCTTATTCAGGTTATGATATGTGCTTTATTGATGCTAAAGCTTTGTTGCGTAAGCATATATTTGTTGGTCAGTATAAAAGAACTTATTTTTATGTTATGTTTATCCAAAATGATCTCGAAATATGACTTGAAACCAGGGATGGCAATTCATAGGCGGTGGATTGGGTAGGGGACTGTAGGGATGGGTGTTTGATTTCTACTGATTTACTGAATTTACTGCTTTTAAAATCAGTAAAACTATTACGCTGTACTGTAATATTTTATTCAAAGAACTATTTTATGTTATGTCAGGATAAAATTTTTTATTTTTATGTTATGTTGGGTTAAAACTTTTATGTTTTCAATTATTCGTTTGGGGAATTAATGATTTTAGACGAGGTTCATGATTGAATTTCTGTTAAATAATTACGAAGTTGTGTAAAAAGATGTTGGTTGCGTTAGCCTTTAATTTGTTGTAGTATGGATGAGTTAGACAGGGTTATGCTAAATGTTTGTTAAATATTACGATGTTAATGTAAAATTCACTTAGACAGTTAGAGATATGCTTGAATAAAGTGTGAATAGGTTACGTTTTGTACGATGTGTAAGGTACTTTACTGTTGTTAAGTGCGGAAGTTTGTTAATGTTAGTAGTTTTATTCGTACGTAAAGTGTGTTAGGTTTCGTCGTTGTACATTATATTCTTAGTTAGGTTATGTTATGTTAGCTTTATTATTGTAAAAACTTTGTTACATTAGCATTATTTCGATGGTTAGTGTATAAAGAACTTATTTTTTTGTTATGTTAGGATAAAATTGATACTCGAAATATTACATGAATCAATAGATCAAACAGATTCAAAGCCATGTGGGAGGGTGGGTAGGGGGGTTGATGGTTTGATTTACTGATTACCTGATTTACAATCGTTTTAAAATCAGTAAACTATTACAATTTACTATGACATTTTATTCAAAGAACTTATTTTATGTCTTGTTTGGATAAAAACTTTGTTATGTTACAGTTATCGATGGTCTGTATGATAATTGGACAAATGTTGTGATAAATTTTTGTAAATATTACTGTGTCAATGTAAAAATTAACTTTAATAGATATTGCTTGGAAAAAGTATGAATATGTTACGTTTTGTATTTGCAATGTTAGTTCTTTACTGGTGTTTAAGTGTTGAACTTTGTTAATGTTAACAGTTTATTTAGGTTTAAGGTGTGTTAGGTTTGTCTTTGAACATTATTTTCTTAGTTATGTGATGCTATGCTAGCTTTAATTAATGTGAAAAAATTGTTATGTTAGCATATATTCGCTGGCTAGTATATAAAGAACTCATTTTTGTGCTATTGTTTATCCGAAATGATACTCGAAATGCGAAGTAAATCACTATGTTAATGTAAAATTTAACATTGAATCATGTTAGAGATTGCTGAAAAAGTGTAAAAGTTACTTTTGTACCTGTGCTAGTACTTTCTGTTGTTAAAGTAAGCAACTTTGTTAATGTTAGTAGTTTAAATTCGTGCGTAAGGTGTGCTAGGTTTTGTCATTGTTCATTATATTCTTAGTTCTGGTAATGCTATGTTAGCTTTATTAATACTGTTATCAATGTTCGTTAGCATATATATTCGTTGGTTAGTAATAAAGAACTTATTTTTGTACTATGATTATCCGAAATGAATGATACTCGTTATGTGACCTGAATCATTAGATCGATAGATCAAAGGTCATGGACGGGTGGATAGGGAGGGGGGCGGGGAGGGGACGGATGGTTTGATTACCTGATTTACTGCTTTAATTCGGTAACTATTACACCTTACTATGAATATTTTATTCAAAGACTTATTTTATGAATATAGAATTAAACTTAATTATTATTAGCCAACTTGGAGTGGAGAAACTTTGTTTTTTGCAATTCTTGTGTGAGGAAAAAACGTAGCATTGGAGTAATGTTATTGTATAAAATTCTTTGTATAAAAATATTGCTATGAAAATGTAGAAAACTTTGTTACGTTAGCAAATTCGTTGGTCTGTATGCTAATCGGACAAAGAATTATGATACTTTTTGCTAATGTTACTGTGTCAATGTGAGGTCACCGTTAATATGTTAGAGATATTGTTGAAAAAGTGTGAATAGGTTACATTTTGTATGTAAAGTTAGTTACTTACTGGTGTTAAGTATGGAACTTTGTTAATTTACAGTTTATTCGGTGTAAGTTGTGATAGGGTTGTCTTTGTGCATTATTTTCTTAGTTCATGTTACCGCTATGTTAGCTTTGTTGATGTGGAAACTTTATACGTTAGAGTATATTCGTTGATCATTGTATAAAAATTTGTGAATAAATTTGTTAATATATTACCATGTTAATATAATACATTGATATGTTTAGAGATTATGCTTGCAAAGTGGGAAAGGTACCGTTTTGTACGCTGTGTTAGTACTTTACTGTTGTTTAGTATGGAACTTTGTTAATGTTAGTAGTTTATTCGTGCGTAAGGTGCTGTTAGGTTTTGTTATTGCTCATTATATTCTTTAGTTCTGGTAAATGCTATGTTAGCTTTATTAATGTGAAAAACAATGTTACATTAGCATATATTCGTTGTTAGTATAATAAGAACTTATTTTTGTACTGATGTTTATCCAAAAATGATACTCTATATGTGTGGCCTGAATCATTAGATCATAAGATCATATAAGGTCATGGACGGGTGGATAGGGAGGGGGCAGGGAGGGGCGGGTGGTTTGATTTTCCTGATTTTACATAAAGAAAACGTGATTTGGGACTGCTTTTTATATAATATCGGTAAACTTATAACAGATTACCTTTACGTATGGGGAGA
>JABUQX010130533.1:2500-16298 GCA_015478945.1 Trachelipus rathkii
GAAGAACAAGGTGCGTTTAAAAGTTTTAGAGGATGTGTGGTTCAAATCTATACATTAAACAAATGGAGCTGAGAAATGACAAGAGAAGGAAAAATAATTGTATTAGGTTTATGGATTTGCACAGCCGTTATGATAGATATTAATTGGGAAGCACATATGGCAAGCGTTAGATATATATGGTGTTATTGGTAAGCTTCTGAATGGAATCAAAAGAATGTATGACGATAGTGAAGTGTCCGTAAGAATAAAGTAGAGTGAAAGTGATTGGTTTTTATTAAAAGCGGCGTGAGCAGGGATGTTTGTTATTCTCCTTGGTATATTTAATTTGTATTATGGATGGGTTATGAAAAGAATTAGGTGGGGTGGCAGGGAAAGTTGTCTAGAATGATGAAGAATGTAAACGCGGGAGGGTGCCTACGGTTATTATATGCGGATGATTTGTTTATCTGGCGAATCTGAAGAGAGTTTGAAGGATTGGTAGAGAATTTGAAGGTGTAAAAGGCAGGGATATTAAATAAACGTAGACAGAAAGTAAGTTATGGTGGTGAGTAAAGGGCAATACTCGCTGTGAATTAGGGATGATGAGCAACTTGGAAAAACCTGTACTGATTTTTAATATTAAGAAATATGTTGATGAAAAGGGAACAGATGATGCAGGAAAGTTGTGAATCGGTAGGAAGGTGGCTGGTGCAACTGACCTTTGGTGGATGTAAGGAACTAAGTCTTGAGTGAGCCAGGATGCTTATATGATTAGAATTTTATTACCTATATTAATGTATCGTAGTGAATATGGTCCTTAATAAGAGATCATAGATCTAAAGTACAGCATCAGATGAACAATCTCAGGGACGTGTTAGGTGATGAGAATAATTCATAAAAATGAGAATAACGCATTAGGAAGCATGTGGTGGTGAAGGAAGGAAGTAAATGAGAGAATAAATGAAAGCCACATGGTTTGGTGGTCATGTGGAAAGGATGGATGATAGCGGTTGGTTAAGCGAATGGTTAGTGGGAAGTGTGCTGGGAATCGACAGGCTGGAGTCAAGAAAAAGTTGTATTGAGTCAGGTGATGGAAGGTATGCCTGATGGAGAGTAATGTGAGTTTGAGAGGCAAGAAAGGTGCTTATAAGAGGAATGACGGGTTTTTGTAGAGGAGGGCATGGTTTGTGGCCAACTGCGGCAAGGAATTTAGCCCTTGAAACATTGACGAGATTGCCATAGTGAGGTGCCTAGCAGCCCGGAAGCCCTTGGGGCCGATTTTCTGAGTGCGACGAGCTTCTACTTAAGGATATAAAGGGGACGGTAAGGTTGGGCTTTCTTTTCGACTTGACGTCAATATTCTTTTCTGCTACTTTCTGTTTCCAGTTGCTGTGACGCACCTGCCCTAGTCGCGGAAAGGAGTTGGGTGATGATATTAATATAATATATATATATATATATTATTATTATTTATATTATATATATAATATATATATATATATATTATAATAATATATATATAATATTTATATAAATTTATATATTATGAAAAAAAAAGCAATCACTAATATTAATTTGTCATTCTTTGTAAATTTGATAAATTATATCTACGAAATTTTAAAAGAAAATTATTAGAAAATTAATATTAAAAATATTAGAAAATTAAAAGAAAAGAAAGTTCTCGATTTCTTCATTCCCACTTTTAGTTATGTAAACATTATTTTTAGAAGATCTGATAGCTCTGAAGGGCCCTTTGACCAATTTCCCTAAATTATATTGTTTTTTACGAACAAGAAACAAATTTTAGCTTTATAGAAGTCGTGAGTTAAAAAAACATGTTTATTTTTTTTATTTGAAATGTTCTGTTAAAGATTTTGACATAAGCGCAGCTAATCTTTTCAAAGTTACTATTTTAATCTATTAGTCGATTTGGCACTTCACTCTTTAGTAACCTACAAGGAGTGGATAAATTTTGCCCGAACATTAATAAAGTAGGTGTTATTGTTTCGAAGGTTATGGAACTGATTCTTAATACAACGCAAAAGGCAGGACTTATTCCATTCTAATTTTTTGCTTTAATCCTCATTTAATATATATCTTAAACTTGTTAGTAAGGCAGGAGACAATATTTCACATAATCAGTTCGATTGTGGCAATTAATTGAACGTTAACAATGTTTAATTTAACAGGTTTTGGAATAAATTAGAGGCAAATTGATTTCCGCAGTCTGTCATGAGTTAATTAACCACGCCACAAAAAGGAAATATGTTGTGCAATAAAATGTGTTACAAACTCTACACTGGCGTTCTTTATGGATAAGGAGAACCTGTATTTACTATTGCGATATACTAAGGTGAACAGATATAGACTCTTACTATACGGCAATTTAACCAGGTCAGCATGGAGGGTGTGAAACTTTAAAGAAACCTCTTCATGTCTCCCATATTCGAGATTAATTGAAGGAGCTGTCTTATTTTTTAGCAAGTCACACAAGACTTTACCAATTTTTCACATGGAAATGAACATTTCTAATACGAAATTGTTTTAATTTGCTATTAACGTACGTTTAACGCATAGATGGTTTTGTGCATGGACTTTAGTTATAAGATCATGTATAAGATTTTATGGCACTATCACTCTAGCGATTTTCTTTCATATATCAACCACTAAAGGTATTTCCTGCTTCCTATATATAAATTCTTTACACCTTACTTTAAGTCATATCCTTATTTCCTTATTTAAAAGCTTTCGTGTATACTTGTCTGTTTCTTGTTCACAATTTAGTTCAATATAGTCTATTTCTACGTTAAATTTATTCACGATTTCTCTTGTATTTCATTATATAAAATTGCTAAATTTTAGAAATAGTTGCTTACAGAACTCTTATTAATTTTAATATATCGGTTGATCCTGGTTATTTTTATAAGCATTAACCAATTCTTTTTCAACTTGAATTCGTTGATTCACTTCTATCGCATAATGATCGTCATTTTTAGATATAAATATTTCTTGATTGGAGTAATATGATTATTAGATTTTCCTGGCTCCTTAGATTCACCATCTTTCAACGTAAAATCATCGAGATTGGTGGTTGCCGTGGACTTGATCAATGTAACCTCACCATTGGTTCAATACGTTACCAACTTCTCCTTTCCTAACAAATTTAAACTTTCATCGAATTCGGTTCTATTATGACATTCTGTTCCTCCACCTGCCCTAATTCCTTTTCTATCATTGAAATATTGGAAAAAAAATTTTTGGATTTTATTATTAATAATTGCTGTTCTCTAACTTTTAAATCAGGATTCTCGTATGGGTTCAAAAATAAAATTTTATACTTATTAATTAACACATCGATATCAGAATTAAAGAAAGAAGGAAGATTATTATCAAGAAGTAGTAGCATGCAATATAGAGTAATACCTTTATTATTATTATTATTATTATTATATTATTATTATTATTATATTATTATTATTATTATTATTATTATTATTATTATTATTATTATTATTATTATTATTATTATTATTATTATTATTATTATTATTATTATTATTATTATTATTATTATTAGTTTTAAATTATAATTTATTATTATTATTATTTTTTTATTATTATTATTATTATTGATTATTATTATATTATTTATTATTTTATTATTATTATATTATTATTATTATTATTATTATTATTATTGTCAGGGGTGAAAGGGAAAAATCAAATGAAAAAAATTAAATGATATTTTTTTTAATTTATTATTTTATAAAAAAAATCATGTTTTTATTATATTTTTTGATTTTTTGATTCTTTTGATTTTTTATAATATATTTTTTTAGTTTTTTTTTATATATTTATTGAAAATATTCAATGTGAATGAAAAAAATATTATTATATTATAATATATATAATATATATAGATATATATATATTATATCATAATATATTATAATTATAATATTAATTTAAAAATATAAATAAATAAAATAAATTAAAATATTTTATTGTAGATTTTATTTTTTTGAAATATTTTGTATAAATCAATTTTCAACAAACATTGGCAATGTAAACCGTAAGTCCGTAACACTTTAGTTTTTCTGTTTCATTGTGTCACAGACTTTAGGCCCTATTGTAAGATTTTGAACCTAGAGCTAAGGTCTAGGATTAAAAATTAAAAATTAATGACGATGTGGACTAATTTATAATATGTTTTTTTTGATGTGGTATAATAGGCTCTAGGCCTAGCCCATTTATGAGTTTTATAGCTAACAAAGTAAAAATCTTAGTTATGAAACACAAATATTTTTTATTTCCAGCAGTTACTTACCCTTGCCTAATTTTCTATTTTTATTTATATAGAATCAATAAATCACTTAAAAAAATAATACTATATCGAACTTAAAAAAAAGTTTATTTACAAATTATATTTCGCGTGACGTCACGAAACTGAAAAAAATAATTAAAAAAAAATTGATTTTTTCTAAAAAGAAAAATTCAAAAAAATCACCAACTTATTATTATTATTATTATTATTATTATTATTATTATTATTATTATATTATTATTATTATTATTATTATTATATTCTTGTTATTATATTATTATTATTATTATTAATTATATTAAATACTATTATATATTATTATTATTATTTTATTATTATATTATTATTATTAATTATTATTATTATTATTATTATTATTATTATTATTATTATTATTATTATTATTATTATTATTATTATTATTATTATTATTAATATATTATTATTAATATTATTATTATTATTATTATATTATTATTTATTATTATTATATTGATATTATTATTATTATTATTATTATTATTACTATTTTATTATTATTATTATTTATTTTATTATTATTATTTTTTATATTTTATTGTTATTATTATATTAAAATTTATTAATATATATTATTATTATTAATATGATTATTATTATTTATTATTGATTATTATTATTATTATTATTATTATTATTATTATTATTATTATTATTTATTATTATTATTATATTATTTTCATAGCAAGTATTTCTTTATATTATTTATTATTATTATTATTATTATTATTATAAAATAATTTTTATCATTATTATTATTTTTATTAATATTATTTTTATTATATTATTTATTATTATTATTATTTATATTATATTATTATTATTATTATTATTATTGATTATTATTATTATACAATTTTCATTTATTAAAAAATACTGAATTTTAATATTAATATTAAATATTAATATTAATATTAATATTAATATTAATATTTATATTAATATTAATATTAATATTAATATTAATATTAATATTAATAATAATATTATTATTATTATTATTATTATTATTATTATTAATTATTATTATTATTATATATTTTATTATTATATTATTACTATTATTATATTATTATTATTATTATTATTATTATTATTATTATTATATTATTTATTATTATTATTATTATTATTAACAGTTTATCTTCATTATTATCGTCATTATTATTTAATGAAAATTAAAATTTAATTAAAATATTAATATTTTTATCATTATTAATATTATTATCATCATCATAACTATTATTGCTAATATCTTACTCATTATTTTTCAAACTTGTTACATTATTACTAAAAGCATTAACAATTTGTTTCACGGTAAAAAAATTTTTAAAATAAACTATTTTTAATCATATTTCACTTTTCCGCTGATTTTGAGGCGGGCGGAATCAAGCGTTACCCGTCTGATGAGATGAAGTGAGTGGGTTCTTGTCTGATGCTGCTAGAGTTGGGGGGGATATAAGGGGATTCATTGGACAAAGGTAACTCTCACAATTCCAAGAACAATGGAGAAATTTCTGATGGTAATAACAAAGATCTGTGGAAGAATTTTTCGCTGCATTGCCATATCTTCGGCGACTTTCACTTCTTCTTCTGTTATTACGTTTGTTCTCGTAGTTGTTCTGCACTGAGCGAGAGATTTGGCTAACAGTTTTGACCATTTATGCAATATTTTTAGTAAGCTTTCTCATCTATGTAAGGATTTTCTTTTGTATTTCAAACAAGCGATCGTTGTCCCTTTCTGAAGAATTATTTTTTTGAAGCTCTAGCTGGCTTTTCTTGGCCATCATATATAGATTTCGTCTCCCCACATCTCCCTCTTTTTTGGGTAAGGGATAATAAAAATTATTCCGATAATAAACGTTTTTGTATAAATTGTCAGCTAATTTCACCAGCTTTTAAGTGTTGTTGTCTTCCACAAAGGACATTAAACTCATCTGGATGTCCGAAGACAACTCTAATGAAAACAATTTCTGAGCTAATTTGGAACTATTTTCTATCAAGAGTTCCAAGGTTTTAGAGCATAGGACATCTTTCACTAACTGCAAATAGGTGCTCGTCATTTCACCTTTAGTCATTCTTTCTCGGAAAATCTCTCTTATACGATTCCTTTAAGCAGGAGTATAATTTTTCAATAATATTAATTAACATTTGTTAACTGCTCTCTTGCCAAGGAAATTTTATAGTATTTACTATTTTAATAGGTAATATAGAAGCTGATAACCTCCCTCCCTCTTTTAAATTTATCACATTGTTCAATATGAATACCATAGTTGCTGCCTATAGACACTGTAAAGCATTAAACTAGTCAAGAGTGGGGATGGCAGACAAAGGAATTATGCTAACCTTTTCTCCTTTTTGTATTGACGACCAAGGCGAAAGGCAATGTTTGTTTATTTTAGATATCGTACTAATGAGAGAAGACGCTTCATCTTTTTCATATATGAAAAAGATAAGAATTGTCTTGATGGGGAGCAGGATTCTTTTATTTGGGGTGAGAGGAGTTTCTTATGGTTTTGCTGGGGATTTGGGAGAAATAATTTTCCTTTTCGTAGTTTTGATGGAAATCTCTTTTGAAAAAAGCCTCGAGTTGCGTTTTGAATCTATTTTCATATTCTTTGTTTGAGAAATGGAAAATTGGGATATTAAAGTTTAAAAAGCAATACTGTTCTAAAGTGGTAGCGACTTGAGCTCTTATTTCACGCTTTACACACAAGCAATTTTTTTTGTGAAATAGGTTCTGTTTAATGCACATTTACTTTTTTGCTTATTAATATAACTTTTATTCACTCTCATTATATCACATTAGTATCGGGTCCTTCTGCTGGATCAAAATCTTGACAGAGACTCACCTTGAGCAAAACAAGCTGTCGAGCTAAATTTTATTAGTCCATTAAATCTAAGCTAAGAGTCATATTTCTCAATTTACAAAAACAATAATAATAATAATAATAAAAATAATATACAGCGCAAATATTACTTTCATATTTCTCAGGTGTACATAAATACATAATAGAAATACATAATTCTTTAGAAGTACAACGGATTTTTTCACTTTGCAAAATATGTACTCGAAGTCCATATGACTATCAAGTATTGTAAGATTTCAAGCCATTCATTAAGTGGTGTGCAAAGATGTACCAAATAAGGCTTGTACAGAAATTACGTAATCATGTACACCTGAAAAATATGAAGGGGTTAATGTATTATATGTTATTCTTTTTATTTTATGTAAATAAATATAGAGTCTTGACGTTAAGCTTAAATTGAATTAACAATTATGATTCATTTCGGCAACTATTGTGCCCAGGTAGATCCTTGATGAGATCGAACCGTTCTCAATAGTGACAAGACCTAAGAAGAGGGCACAAGTATCATAACTGGTTCTTTTTAAAAAGCCTCTCTCACTCTAAATCATTATTAATATATATATTTATTACCTACATTTATTTTATAAACAGATGATGGCATTTTCTATTCTGAAGAACCTCTCGGTCATCAAAATTTCATGAAATCATTTGATTGTTTTGCATAATAAAGAAAATAAAGAAAAATTTTCAGTTATCATACAATTATTTCAGATGAATTAATTTCACTCTTGATTTAAAGAGAGTTTAATATACTCATATATATAGTATATATATATATATATATAATATATATATATATATATATTATATATGAATATATTTATATATATATATATATATATATATATATATATAATAATATATAATATATATTTATATATAATATATATGATATATAATATATATATATATAACTATATATATATATAACAATATATATATATATATATATATATATATATATTATATATATATATATATTATATATAATATCATATATAATAATATATATATATATATTATATATTATATATAATATATATATATATATATATATATATAAATTATTATCAGAAATGATATATTTCATTATATTTTACATTAAATAATCCAAAAAATATGAAATAAAATAAAAATAAAAATAAAATATCTTCCTTATTAAATACAAAAAATCAACGAACGACCGTGTTGCATTTCATTCGTTAAATCTTTCTACAATTAATAACTAAGACATTGCTTCATGCTCAACATTCATAAATCTAAAGAGTCTATATAGTCATTTTAGGACTTACAATTCCATCTTCAAAATAGGTGTCCAAATCTTCAATTATGCTACAAATGTTTATTAACCGCCATATTTAGAGGATCTGGAAGGAGATCATAATTAATAGAAAGTTTTAAATATATCATTTCAATGTCTACTCTTGAAGGTATTTTGATTACTACTATTACTCATGAAAGGGCAGATACTATTCCTCTTCATACTACTATTAAAAAAAAAGAAAAATAGAAAAAATAAAAAAAATAATAAAAAGTAATAAAAATAATAAAAATAATTAAAATAACAAAAATAATAAAAGAATGTTAAATTAACATTATAATATAATAAAATAATATACTAATAATATAATAATAAATAATAATAATAATAATAATAATAATAATAATAATAATAATAATAATAATAATAATAATAATAATAATAATAATAATAATAATAATAATAATAATAATAATAATAACAATAAATCAATAATATAATAGATAATACATAATAATAATGGAGGCACAATAAATAATAATAATAATAATATAATATGATAATTAATAACTAGAAATAAGTTACAATAAGTACAATAAGTATAAGATTAATAACTAAAGTAAAACTAATAATAAACAATATTTAATGCTTTTATAAATACTTAACTGAAGTAACGTGATAAATTTGAGAGAGTAAGAAAAAATAATTGAAAAGATTTTTAAAGTCTGTTTACAGTTTTTTTTTTTTTTTTTTTTTTTTTTTTTTTTTTTTTTTTTTTTTTTTTTTTGTAAAATGGGATTTATGAAAATGTTACAATTTCTTCTATATTTTTGTTTAGATTTTCTATTTTTTCATTATCCAGGAATAGATAATTATCTTTTTATTATATATATATATATATATATATGATTATATATATATATATATATATATATATATATATATATGATATATATTATTATATATATATATATTATAGTTATATATATATATATATTATAATATATTATATATATATATATTATATATAATATGTTTATATATAATATATATATATATATATATAATATATATCTTAATATATAATATATATATATAATATATATATATATATATATATATATATATATAATATATATAATATATACTATATTCATATTATATATATATAATATATATATAATTATATATATATATATATATAGTATAATGATATATATATATATATTATATATATAATATTATATATAATATATATAATATATAAATATATATATTATATATATATATATATATATAATAATATATATAATATAATATATATATATTATATATATTTAGGGATGTGCCCGAATAGTAAAAAAGCCGAATACGAATACCGAATATTCGGCTAAAGTATTCGGCCGAATACCATATTCGGCCGAAAAATCACTTCGCTATTCGGCCGAATAGTTTATTTCAAAGTTCGGTCATCCATTTAGGGATAAAATAAAGAAAACTTACACTGGTCACAACAAAGGTGAAATTTTTCTTGAATGGACCTTTTGTAGCAGATATATAGTAACTCGGTTTTCGGCTGATTCCATATATATAATATTCTCGATTTGCTGTATCTCAGATTCCCGTTTTCGTGGCAATCATCGGATCACCTATTTTCCATATTCCCTAGCGAATGACAAAATCATGGGCGCACTACGAGGCTGTATAGACGTTACCATCCGCATATATCTACAGGAGCAGCAAGTTTACTGCGGTCGATATTCGGGAAGCATGTGGTAACTTTAGTAGGTCTACATGTATGAATGCCAATGACCTGGATGATGTCTATCATCCATCTGAAAATCAGTCGGATGTCCGTCATTGTTCACGCAGGGTGAACTGAACGATCTTTATGAGAGTTGTATTTGCCGAGTTGTTCTGAGCTGTTGGCTTCGAGTTGCATGAAAAATGACTACTGGAACATGGCACAGAGTAACATTTTATCGTAACAGAAGAGAAGCAGAGCTGCGGAAGCTCTTCCAGTCAGATGGTAACCTTGTGGATTGCAGTGAAGTTGCCGGCCTACTACTCGCTATGGGAACTCCCAGCATACGATGCAGGTGAGTGCGACTGTTTATTGACATTTCCAAGAGCAGTTTAAACTGTGTGTTGTTACACCCACGGCAACAGGTATGCTTCGATTCCAGTAGGGTACTCGGTACGGATGAGAGAGAAGTATGCAAAAATCAAGACCAGTTTTTGGAGAGGTTAGCAATATCAGGTACATGATGTATATGGAGTCGACTTAAATGGTAAACATTTTGGCTCGGTCAGCAAGCAGGTTTCACCAAATATCCTGCTTCCTGTGGCTATTGGGACAGCCGGCGCAATGGATCACTGGACCAAAAGAGATGGCCACCGAGGGAACTTGACGCCAGGTGACAGAACATCGACGTGAACCACTTGTACCGAGAGAAACATCATCTTACCTCCCACTACACATCAAACTTGGTTTGATGAACAATTTGTGAAGGCCCTGGACTGATGGTGAAAGCTTCCGCTATATATATGCTCAAACGTTTCCTGTCTGAGTGACGAGAAGAAAAATACGGGCACTATTTGATGGCCACAAATACGGACACTCCTCCGTGATGCTGCTTTGCTACAAGCATGACTAGTGTTAAGGGCAAGAGGGTGGAATGGCTTTTTCAGATGTAGGCACAGAATTTTCTGGGGAGCAGGAAAGCCGAGAACCACTAACATTGTACAAGAACTGCTAGACAGTTTTCCTTCTCATGGATGTAGAATGAGTTAAAAGTTGCACTACTTACATTCTCACCTTAGAAATTTCCAAATAACCTAGGCGATGTTAGTGATGAGGCAGGGTGAACGCTTCATCAAGATCTAAAAAGTTCATGGACAGGGACTTTACCAGGGCAAGTGGGATATCAGTATGATGGCCGACTATTGTTGGAGCTTGATGAGGGATATTCCAGACGCTATCCACAGTAGATCGTCTACGAAGAGAAAGTTACTACCATCGCAGGTATGTTTACATTAACTAAATCCATTCCTTCTATTAGATTCATTGTTGTCCCATATTATCTTTATTCATAGTTGTATTATATGTTTTAACATATATCTATCAAGACATGTATCATAAATCATTGTGATTTGTTTCTCTCCTTCATATATCCAATATATATATATATATCATATTATATAATTATATATACTATATATATAGTATATAATATATATAATATAACTATATATACCCGTATATATATATAGTATATATAATATATATACTATATCCAATAATTGTGATAGACCCTCTTCAAAAAGGTGTACATTTTCCAAATTTACAAAATCCTGTGTTAAAACACAATATCTCACACATGCGATGTGATATGCAAAAACCGATTCCATTTTTGGAATCAGCAGCAAATCAATAATCAATTGCGAAACTCCGTCCAAGAAATTTCATGTTTACAGTGTTATATACAAGTAATAAAACAAAAATAGTAAATAACTGATTTCTTACCTATAGGGCAAATCATTCACCTATTAAAAAAATTAATGAAACTGAAAAGTTTCGTAGTTAAGATATTAAACTAACTTCATTGAATAAGCTGCTAAGCGTTAAAATGACAGAAATTAGGGGCGTTCTCCATTTCAGGGGATAACTATTTCTTGTGGCTTCATAAATATTTTCCTCCTGTTCTAAATATTCTTTCACTTTCGACCTGATGACGGTAGAGCTGAAAGGTATTATATTGCTAGTTTTTTTCAAATTCATAAAACTATTCCAGTGTTTTTCCACCAATTGAAGGGAATCTCATTGTCTTCACTGGTCAAAAATTAACAATAGAGTTTGTTTATTTCGTTGTATGTAATTCCGGATGTAGCCTTTTACTTTTATGTACATAATCACATCGTCCAGAAGAATGGGACTTTTCTTTTTTCACTCTCACTTTCTTTCTGTATGACGATTTTGATGCCACAATTTCTTTAAAAAGCAATCCATTAAAGAAGTGAAAATGGAACCTTCAGATTCACTTTCCCACTACGTGAATCATCGTCAGCAGAAGAGTAAGGAGCTAATTTTCATGCATTTCTTTCCATGCCTCAAGCGACCATATTTTTTACTGATTCATCTGATTCATGTTGAAAATTAGGTTGAATCGCAGATCTAAGAAAAAGTAGCTACACACAAAGATTTATTACATAGAACATTAGAAAGTCTTTTCTCACTGATTTCTTAAGCTCTTCAACGAGTGTCATTATTCCACTGAAGCTTTTTGCTTTTAATTGCCTTACTTAAAAAAATCGATTTATTGCTAAAATGGAAGGGATTCACTTGGGAGACTGTTACTTCACGTTTAATGCTTGTTTTAATGATGTTGTCAATGGCTCAAGTCAATGGAATAATTTTGCCACTGAAAATCAGTCCAACATTTTCTATTTGTATCACAGCGTATATGATGGGGAACTTTTTGTTAAACAATACTTTTAAGCAATATCATCAAGTTTTGTTCGCAGCGTGTAGAAACAGTCTTGAATTATTTATGCCGGATTTGACATTCAGTTGCATCTGTAACAAGTATTAAGCTTTGCAGGCTGCCGTTGCTGAATGGTGAAAATGAGAGGATATACTTCTGCAAGTAAATTAAAATATCTTTAGCAGACTTCTGACATAATATTGAATCGTGCACTTGCAATAGTGGGGCAATATTGTGAATAAAACATGAAATTGATAGAACCACTCTCCTTTATACCAGCTACCATGTTTGGTCCATTATCCGTAATCACTAAATGAATTATATTTTTAAGAAATATTGAAAAGTGTCAAAGGCCCTTATAGGATCTGACCAATGACAAAATTTCGCCATATTGGCTACAAATTTGGCATATTTTTATTTTTTTGGAACAAATAAGTTTCTAAAATTTCAAATTTTATAATTGAAATAACGTTCCCTTATGTTGACGTAATTTATTGTTTATAAATCTCAATATTCGGCCCAAATAGTTCGGCAAAAAGCCGAATACCGATTATCCGTATTTTGGCCGAATAGGCCGAATACCGAATACTACCGAATATTCGGCACTATCTACATATATATATTATATATATATATACATATACCTCAATATATATATATATATATATATACTATACATATAATATATATATATTAATATATATATATATATATATCAATATAATATATATATATATTATATATATATAATATATATATATATATATATAATACTATATATATATATATATATATATAATATATATAATATTATTATATATATATATATATATTTAATATA
>JABUQX010130534.1:0-7500 GCA_015478945.1 Trachelipus rathkii
ATATATACATATATAATTAATTTAAATATAAAATAATAGATTTTATAATATCACAATAAATAAGTAAATTTAAAAGATAAAGTAGAATCGTAAGTAAATAATGAATATAATAATAATAGATAATATAATTTATATATAAATTAAGATTAAATAATTAACTTATCAGATGCATAAATTAGAATATTAATATATAATTAATAATTATAATAATAAAATAATTAATAATTCAAATAATGAATAATTAAATTAAATATATATAACATTAAAATTATGAAACTTTATTACATA
This sequence comes from Trachelipus rathkii, assembly GCA_015478945.1. NCBI lineage: Eukaryota > Metazoa > Arthropoda > Malacostraca > Isopoda > Trachelipodidae > Trachelipus > Trachelipus rathkii. The sequence continues at coordinate 289 of JABUQX010130534.1, forward strand.
ATTATAAATATAGTTTAATATAATAATAAATATTAATATAATAATAATAATAATAATCAATGAATAATTAAATTATTATAAATTAAAGCAATTTAAAAAATAATAGATAATAATAATAATATTTAATTATTTAATAGATGAATAATTATAATCATCATAATTAAATTATTTATTTTAATAATTACTAATAATGAATTATAAATAATAAATTAATTATTAATAATGATAATAATATAATAATAAATAATTTTAAGTATAATAATAATTAAATAATAATAGATAAATATTAATTTATTGGAATTATTCAACATCAGCCTCTATAATGATATTTATTAAAAATTAGGTTTTTTTGATTATTATTATAATTACTTTTATATTACGATTGGCATTATATAGTACTTGTATAGGGGGTGTAAAAAATTTTTTGGGGCCCATCCGCGCTTAGAGTAAGTTAAATGCGGCCTGTGATATATAGTTATATGATATATGATATAGCTTATATATTACTAAGTTATATCATATATATATATATAGTGATATATATATACTAATATATGTATAAATTATTATATATATATATTAGTTTATGTTGAATGTAAAATTTTAATATTACCATCATATGCAATGGTTACTCGGATGCCTGTAATTCGCTCTTATAATTTAAATTTGAAAGTTTGGAACAAAATCCCTTTATATGGTTAAAGATGGGCTTTTATATTATATAATAATATATATAGTATATATGATATATATATGTAATATATTAGTATATATATTTATATATAGTATATATATAATATAATTATACATATATATATATAATATATATATATAGTATATATATATAGAGTAATATATGTATATTATATATATATAGTATATATAATAGTATATATAATATATTATATATAATAGTATATATATATATATCATAGTACTATATGAGAGTATAGAGAGAGAGAGAGAGAGAGAGAGAGGAGAGATGAAGAGAAGTTCATGTTCAGGACCAACCACGGCACCCACAGAGAAGTGGCCACACAGGGTTAAATAATCAGCTCCATAGATGGGTCCTGGCTCATGCATATTTTAAATGTTAAAGAAAATTTGGATGGCGAATTGAATATTCAGTCAAAAATAAAAAAAAAGCTAAATAAAAAGATGTCCTTACATTAAAAATAGTCTAATGATTGCATAGACAAGAATCATATGTATGTGAAGAATATTCGGCTCTTGAAGATACGAGAGAATTAGATTTACTAATTAAAGTGGGAAGATTAGATAAGATATGGATAGCCTTTTAGAAGGTGTTATGGACCATAAAGTAGGAAAATGATGACGGCGAATGGGGTCCAGTTTGAGATAATCAATGAAAAAAAGATATGGTCAATAGATTGCTGGGTATATGGACGGCAAAATTTGCAAATGAAAGGAGGGTCCCGTGACATATAGTGGCTGTGATATGATATGTGTCGTGGCATAGGAGAGTGCAAGTATCACCTCTAGTGCCACAACGGCTTTCGTCGGTGAAGGAAGATCTACTCACCAAGTTGCTTAGTATTTCTAGAGTATTCGCTCCCTCGCTGATCAGCTCATCCCACCTTCGCCAATAAGACAGGAGCCTTGTCGGAGAGAGGATATAAAGCAGTTTGATGGGAGGCGACTTTGTCGAATGGCATCCCGGAGGTACCTAGAACAGCTCGAAAAAGAATAGGCGGCATTTTGGCCTCTATCTCGAGCGATTCTTGCCAGTTACCCCTACGTGAGAGGGAGTCCAACATAGTATGATTTGTTGCTTACGAGAGTGGAACAGCCAAAATAAAATGTTGTACAGCAGATGCCATTGTGTTTTTAGAATTGAGGCTCTGAGCGAATCTGAATAAATGACATAAAGAGTGTTCTTTGTTAAGAATAAGAATTAGGAAAGTGCAATCATTATGGAAGCATCTAATTGCTGCAGTAAAAATTGAAGCATGAGGGTTACAGCATAGGAGAGGTTACGGTCAAGAAAGACATCAGACACACCCACACTGTCTCCTGTTTTAGGTCCGTAAGTAAAAACTGAAGTAAATCCACCTTGAACTGCAGAATGAGACAGGAATGATGTCTTTAACAAGGCAGCGGGGAGAACTAGCTTTGGAGGAGAGGCAAAGACAGGCAAAAGGGGGGGGCAGGGGATAGCCACGGTGTATATCTCGGTTCACGTAAGAGAACGGCAGCATCTTTTGCAAAGGAATGTTATAGTGAATTTAAGATGTATTAAATCTGTGTTTACAAATGGTTCATAAGGAGGATTCTCGAGGATCTACTCGCAGATTCGGTGTTAAAGCAGATGGGATTGGGGTTTGAAAACAAAGATAACTTTGTGCACATGATGTATCCTTCGAAGAAGAAAGTGGCAACACATCGGATTCAACTTCAAGGCTCACCCACTGAAGATACGGATCACATCGTTTTGGATGGAATGTAACAGGTATAGTATGGTTGGGGAGGCTCAACCATATAATACGCAGTCATAGTCCAGCTTCGATCGAATTAGGGATGTGTGGAGACGTAAAAGGGACTTGAGATCAGACCCCAAAATTTTGCGATCGAGATGACGTAATATGTTCAAAAACGCATTGACAAGTGCTCTCAGAAGGTTTAATCGTGATGTGAGTATGTTTAGGGTTGGTTTATGTGAATGAGGTTCAGATATGTTGACTTGTGAAAGTTACAGGAAATAGGTAACCATATAATAAGGTTAGCAGTCCTGGGAGAGAAAGTGCAGGTTTTTCGACTCTTTATGTTCCCTAAATAGTACTGCTGAGGGTTTGGTGGGTTAGAAATGGAAGTCATAGGAATTATTCATTGTGCAATATTCACAACAGCCAGTTGAAGTTGTCTTTCAAGGAAATGGAGCCTGGCAACTGGGAATATATAGGCACCGAGATTAATCACAAGAAGAGGAAAGAATTGAGCAGTCACGTGAGATATGAAGTAAACGAATGTATTGAATCGCGAGAGCAAAATAATAATAACTTAGAACACTGTCCGCGCGCGGAAACGCTTCGATCCAGAGTAATTGGTGCTATTAGAAGCAGCAAGAGAACCAACCTGGATGGATCTGTCTGACAGAAGTGCATTTAATAAAGAGAGGAACTGTCCTCGGAAGGAAAAATTTTAGTTTTAAGAACACAAATTTTAATGGTTTTATAGAGCGTGTTTCAAGGTCAAAAGAGACAGCAAGAACCATCCCACCAGTTTGAGAAGGCTTCCCGGATGTCCCTGGCCCAGTTTTTAACAAATGATCCGCGGTCGAACAATTTTTCAGGAAACCAAACTGGAAATTTTGGGAAAAGTCTGGCCAATCGTCCAGAATAGGGAGAAGGCGGGCCTGAAACCCATTTTCTCCATAATTTGCAAGTATATACAAATCAGTGAAATGGTCTTGGTTGGTTGTTCGCGAACTTTCGGATTCTGCAGGTTCTTGGGAATAGGGGAGTTACAAAATATGTAGTCCAAATAAGATGGAAAAGAGGATTGCGATCCAAATGTCTGTTATGCGAAATCCACAAGAATGCTGATGCAGAGGGGTGAATATGACGGAGCTTTATGTTAAGAAATTAAGTCTGAGCAAATAGCACAGTCTGAGCTCTTCGAGGATAAGGTATATAAAGGTATATATAAGGTATATAAAGGTATAGGATATGATCTTCTCATATCGCTGTTGAAAGTCTGGACATGAAACTAACTTCTCATATATTTGAAAACAGCTGGATCAAACTATAACTAATGCATCTACAACAGCTGCAGGAGCAGAAATTGTATTGGCTATATCAGGCCCATAGCAAAGGACTGTGGGTGAAGAATTGTTGGAGCGGCGAGATATTTTCTGTTCAACTTTCCACACTGAAGAAGGGGAAGTTTTGGAGTTGACGGTCGAAGTATCAGCTCAAAAGTATTGTTTGCGTGTTTGGCATTAATTCAGCGAGATCTCGACGCAGCTGCATTAAAAATAATCATGTTTGGAGTGGTGGGTGTATTTTTGTATTGCCTGCAGAGTTTTCCTTCTTCCGGTTAACTTTGTGTACACTCTTGAGACCACCAAGGGGTTGTCGAACCCTTACCTACGGAAGATTAAGGAATACATGCTTCCGCTGTTTTGGTGATAACTTTTTGGAAGAAGTTAAAGGCATCATCAATAGTCGGAAATCATTTATTGAAGGGAGAAAGGGGATAGCTGTGACTGATGAAAAGGAGCCCACTCCTCTAGGGCATAACGCCAGTTGGAATTGGGTTTTAACATTGAGCACGGTGCAAGTTTATTTAAGATTATTGGGTAATGATCACTGCCGTATATATAATCAAAGCAGGATCAGGTAAAGCGATCCATAAGAGAATGGGAGCAAAAGGAAATATCAGTATAGGAAGAAGAGTATGCATTTAAACGTTCATATGTAGTGGGTCCTTTGTTAAGGAATCGCATGGAAAAGGGTGTTAGAAGATCTACAAGAATTGTAGGCTTAAACGAGGTACCAGAGTCACCCCATAAGGAGGGCTATGGTTGAAGTCACTTATTATAATAATCGGAGTAGGGAGCTGCTTGTAAAGATCAACTAAGTCGACCTTAGTAAACTCACTGCTCGGAGCTAAGTAGATAGAGCAGACAGTAAAGTGGGTGGACAGATGAAATCGTGCTGCAACTGCATGAAGTCTAAGTTTGAGAGAGGGACTGGGAGAATAGGGAAGGTTTATGAATGAGTATTCCTGCACTTTCCCTATTATTGTCAACTCTTTCTATAGAGATTAGCGGCGATTTATATTCTGAAGGTTGGAAGAAGTCGCAATGACATTGCCGAAGTTCCGGCAAACATATGCACTTTGGTGTACATATGTTTTTAGTTGAACAAGTTCTTCAAAATTGGAGTAGTATCCACGACATTTTCATTGAAGGAAGGTGGCCATGCTATGTTATTTTAAATATTACGAGGATATAAATATTACGAGGTCTCTCCTGAGTTGCATTTTTCACATCTGGGGTCAATGTGTTTTGCTTTAGAAATTCGAATGATTTGTATTTTAGTGAATAATCTTTAACTTGTTGATTAATCTTTTCTTTCTGTTTTGGAAGATCTTTTTCAAGAAAATGAGTAACGGTGGGACACAGGTAAGGGGACATAGATGCAGGTCTCTTACTTGAATTTGGAGAACTCATGGGGAGTGTATAGGACAGAGTGTTTTTGCAGGAAATGCTCTCCAAGCTTGTATTGGATGAACCAACTTAGTTTTATTGTTAGTTGGTTGAAAACTAATAGTCGGAGTAGGGTCGTTGATGGTATTTTGAAAGGAGATTGGAACAAGGGCTGCTTTTGCGGGTAGGTTGCTGTAACTGCTTGAGTTTGGCTATAATTTAGGGGAAGAGTTCTACTGGAATAGAGTTGTGTCGGTGGATTACCACGAGGAGGCAGGGGGCTTCTGCAATTGTAGTATATGATTACCTTTGTCTTATGGGATATTTGTCTTTGACCTGATGTATGACATCTCTCCTGCTCAATTTATGTATGATACATAACACCAAAATTTCCTGTCCAAACAGGTAAGACGGGTATTTTAAGGAAGAGGCACTGTGGGGTCCTTCACAGTTTTTGCAGTGTGGTTTGTCTTCACAGGGAATGTGGAATTCTTCTCCGCAAACTTGAAGTATGCCATGAGTTTCCCTACTGTATTTTTGGGGATAACCAAACCGTTGGCATTTAAAGCAACGTTTGCGTCGGGGAATAAACGTGCAATCACTGTAGTTTGTAAACAATGTTTTTACCTTTGAAGATGAATGAGAGGTAAACTAAAGGTTAGCAGTAAACGAGGATTTGGGGTATCAGGCGAGTCCAGACGAGGGGAAATCTGTAAACGTTTGTAACGTGAAATCTTTTCTGCTGGAGATATTTTAAAATGACGGAAATATATTCGTTTTTCTGTTCTAAATAATAAATAGTGCCTTTGGATGGTGTTTCTTAGTTTCATCAAGAGTGGAATAAGAGGAGATGGTTTCCGAGAGAGGTTAAGGATGACGAGATAGAACTTTGATTCCCGGTAGTAGCTTGAAAGAGAAGGAACCCATTTCTGATTAACTTGATTGGGGGAGGGGACCTTCAAACTCTAAAGCTTTTTCAGTGATCATCGCTTAGAATAAAGGTCTTTAAGTAATAGTGCAAGGAGCGTTTAGAGGTAGTTATGATCGCAATAAGTAATAAAATATTGGGAGGGATATAGTTACAGTTGGCAATTCTTGAGGGGAGCAGCATTTGGAGGTTAAAGCAAATGAGAACGACTAGGACGAGGGCATCTTTTTTTTAGGATTTCCCCAACCGTTTGGGCACCTAGGGTGTCGAGGGCGTTCCTGATGATAAATCGCTGAGGCTACGCAGAGGACTTTCAGATGTAGTAGAAGGATAAAAGCGGAGCGACCTAGCTGGTGCTAAGAGTACGGCGAGGGAGCCTGCTTGAGGTCAGGACGGGTGCCAAGTTTTATGATAGTTTGTTTTCGCCTGATTTAAGTACGTATATTTCTTACAAGCATTTTCACTAGAAGTTAAACCTCAGAATCCCATCTCCATAGATGAGCAAATATAACAATAAACATATTAAACATAAAAGTAAATAACAGGATGGACCATATGGAAGGGTAGTTCTTCTCCCCACAACAGGTCGCAAACCAGAAACTCATACAGCTTCCCCGATCTCATCGTAGGCAACCTGCGAATTTAGCTTCGAAGAGCTCCCGGAATCCACCGTTGGAGTTTACCTCCGTGTACACAAGGAACCTATATCTGCTTTCACACTAGAGCCCGAGATTTTTAAACACCAAGGTAGACATGCTCTTTACCGGGCGTTAGAGCTCGAAAATTCGAGGAGTCAACACTACAATTGGCCGACACCAGTCATAAAAGGCGAAACAAAAATACCAGTTTTTAGGACATCTCATATACGGGGAAGAAGTGTGAGGTGGATTGAAGACCCATGTGGGAAGAGGCACCAGAGAGCCCAAGGGGCTGTGACGGGAAAAAAGGGAGTATATCCACTTTTTTTCAAGAGGAAAAGTATGTAGAAAGTACTTCAATGTCTCAAGGGGTGGAAATTGAAAATTAAGATTGATATTCTTGTAAAACGTTTTTAATAACACTTGAGTAGACTTAAAGTAGTAACAAGTACATTGTCTTCATCTTTAAGATTAGT
>JABUQX010130534.1:10000-15000 GCA_015478945.1 Trachelipus rathkii
AAAATAACATTACTTAAAAATAAACATCTTGTAGAAAAATAAAAATAACATTACTTAAACATTATTATCAGTAAGAGACACCAAATCGCAACATTTTAATGAATATATATCCCTCAGCTTCTTATTGATTTTTAAAAGAATTTTAAATCAAATAGAGCAAATAATTAGCATAGTTACGAATAACGCATCAAATTGAGAGACATTTGAAAAATTGAAAAACAATGGCAACTTGTCTGCAAAATATTAAAATTTTCTTGAATGTCAAAACGAAGCAAGTCTGGAGATTTTCAGAATGAACATAATAAAAGTATGAAAGTGTATGTTCTAATGACGTTAATATGGAGTGCACGCATGAGGTCACGAGTTCACACTTTACAATACACTTGCAACAAATCTTATAAACAAGGCGAAAAAAATATCCAAAGTAGCACATGCCCCAGAATTAATGGAATTTTTAAAGCTTCAAGCTGGAAAAGTGAGGTACATCTAAGGCTTCTAACCACAACAGTCAAATAATTAAAATATTCTTTTCTTACAGCAACAAAAATTCAAGCAAACGACACGACTGCTACATAATTTTATAGTAAATGGAAGAGTCTAACTAATAATGAATTAGAAAATAGAGGAGAGATGGCAATCAGCCATTAACCCAGCCCAATCTTCAACCCAAAAATGTTGTGAAAAAAATACAAAGTAGAATTCCACTAGAGCGTTAGATGTCAAAAAGAAAATCGATCGGAAATCGCTGTTAACAGTTACGAAGGTAATCCCTTATTGCACAGTTACAGATTTGTCTCTCACTCAAGTATCCTCTTACTTTCGAATTTAAAAATATTAAATTCGAATCTAAACACACCGTTAAAGGAGGAATTTCTTGAAGCAGTTTTATTTTTTAAAAACAACTTTTTATTTATTAAAATTTTATATTACATATGTTCATGTAGATCAAAGAAAGATTATTTTAGAAGTTAGGAAGAGAGTAAATTATAATTTACTTTATTCTTTGAAAACATTTTCAATAAATGTTTTTTAAAAGTTTAATTGTAAGTCAACATAAATGTGTCACTAACAAACAATCTTTCATACAATACCATAAAACTATTATAACCTAGGGAACTAATAATATGTGTAAAGGGAGGGGAAATTATAACAAAGAATGGAGTCGAAGTTTCCATTTATTCCATGAGCCCGGAGCCGGGAGCCGGAGCCGGAGCCGGAGCCGGAGCCGGAGCCGGAGCCGGAGCCGGAGCCGGAGCTTCTAACTATAGACAGTAAAAATTCTTCCTAAATGCATTCTCCTCTGAAAACACAATTCTCAAAGCCATTTTTAAAAATTCATTTCAATTTTTCTTACTCCATTCCAATCTTAAATTCTTGGTGCTTCTCTCAATAACTGTCGATATATATATAATATATATATATATATATATATGTATATTATATATATATATATATATATATATATATATATATTCTATTATATATATATATATATATATATTAAACACCCACCGGTCTTTCCCCAGACTGGGGTAAGGTGCGTAAGATGCACTGGAAACAGAAAAGTAAGTATGAAGAATATGACGTAGTCGGAAGAAATGCCGCAGCTTACGCCCCCTTTACACCCTTAAGTGAGCAGAAGTCGTCCCAGCATAAAAATCCACCCTAGAGGGCATGCACGGAGACTGCGATGGACGTTCACTACAGGTTGATATATAATAGGTATATATATATATAATTATAGTATATATATATAATATATATATATATATATTATATATATATTATATATATATAGTATATAAATATTATATAGTATAATAATATAGTATATATAATATATAGTATATATGATATATACTATATATATTATATATATATATTATATATTTATAATATATATATATTATATATATAATGATATATATATATATATATATATATAATAATTATGTATTATAGTATATTAAATTATATATATAATATATATATATATATATAATATTATATATATATGTATTATATATATATATACTATATATATAATATTATATATCAAATATATATAATAATATAATATAAAAAAAATAATATATATATATAATATATAATTATCGGTGAGGAAAAATTAATATAAAGAAAATATTCAGCTGGAAAATAAAAGAGAGGTGCATTAGAGTAGGTAGTCTGTCAAGTCGAGCTTCTCTGCTTAGAAATAATTGCAAACAAAAGTAGAACCAGGAATTTTTGAAGATATTTTAATAGAAAAAGAGGATGAGATCATACTATTAATAAATTCGATTTCTGCTTTTTGAAAGGCTTTGTAATTAAAAATTTGAATAGAAGAACTAAGAATAATACTTTGTCTTCTTTCTTTTAAGAAATTGAGAAATTTAAAAAGTTTTTGTGAAATTTTTTGTCATGCAAGAAACTGAAAAAAGAATCTTTAAAGATCTCCAGAGTTTTATATAAGATTTTTTTATATTCATTAATCTTAAACTGTAAATATCATGCAAATTGTAAATATTGAACTGCTTTTTTTTTATTTCCAATTACAAAAATAAATGATACTTTGTAGTTCTGAATTAAATAAAGATCTACATATTATCAAATAATATTATAAATCTTAAAGAAGTCAATGAGAAAGTTGGTAATAAACCCGTATTAATTTCTCTCTAATAAAGGGTTTCAAATTCCCTTGTTGATTTTAAAAGAATAGTTTTTATTCTTTTAAAAAAACCTTCAGGGGTTAAAAAAAAAAGAAAAAAGAGTCTTAACCTAAATTCTATCGCTCTAATTTTAGATGTTTTGCATAATAGATGCCTTTAATTTTGATATTATTATATTGTTTCGGATACAAAGAGAATATTTTTAGGTGCTTTTTATTATAGTTCATTTCATTTTTATGTTCATGTATTTCATTCTGTTATGTTCAAATTTTAATTTAAATTGAAAAATATATTAAACATTATTTAATAATAGATTTAATAGACAGGTACGCGTGTTAATTCAATTTAGTCAGTGTAACTTATTTTTCAGGTAGAATAAAAATGTTTTTTAATTTTTTATCTTTGCATTGGCTAATAAAGAAATGTGTTTAACGACTATTGATTCGTGGAAACATTTTTCGAGAAGGAAAGGAGGCAGGATATTAATGTTAAAATAATTTCAATATATGGATATCTTCAATATTGCGCCATCCAATTTTGGCTTTATATTATATATATATATATGATATATATATATATATATATATATATAATAAGATATATATAATATATATATAGTATATATATATATTATATTATATAATATATATAATATATATATATATATAGTATTATATATATAATGTATAAATAATAATAATAAAAAATAAAAATAAAATCTTATTTGCTAATTTATTAATTTTATTATTATCTCAGTTTACCTATACTATATTTAATTGCAATAAAGTTGCTGTAGAGTCAGCTATAAAGATAAGGGTAAATAAGCTAGTCATATAAACTTTTATTATAAACACACAGTTCTTATGATAATGAAATACAATTATTTTAAAATACATGACAGCTAATAAATATTAATCATAAACTTTTTAAAACGATAAAAATAGAAAAAAAAAATAAAAATTGGGAATAATGTCAAAAATTTTATTCATTGTGTTCTTTCAAATGTCAGTTGGAAGAGAAAAGATCAATATATTTTACTAACATTGATCTTACATACATATTAAATATAGTAGATTTTACAACTTTCCCTATGCTATGGAATATTCCAATGAACGAATGAACAGAAAAAATAATTATAAATAATAATAAAAAAACAATGTTTAATAAAAGTATAATAAAATTAATAATAATAATGATATTATTATTATTATTATTGTTATTATTATTTATTATTATTATTATTGATTATTATTATGTATTATTATTATTATTTATTATTATTATTATTATTATTATTATTATTATTATTAGAGTACACCTTCTTTTACATTCATATATAAATATATAGTATATTATTATATATATTATATATATATATATTATAGTATATATATATATATATATATAAATATGATATAATAACTGCCAGTATAAATATATAGTATATAAATATATATTTATATCTATATATGTATATATATATTATAATTGTATAATTTATATATATTATATATATATATAATATTATAATATATATATATAATATATTATATATATATATATATATATATATATATTATATATATATTATATATATATTCTCTATGTAAATTTATTGTGAAAAAAAATAAAAAATTACTCCATTCGAAATTAAATTGGAAAGAGAAATCCTTGGACGAGGAGAGTCGATTTGGGGATTTGGCATAAACAAAAAACAAATCCAACTTAGACTTTATTTTATTCCTTGGATTTTTCTTACTTTTCTTTCGACCAAAACCTAATCGATGACCTTTCTTGATATTATATATAGTATATTATATATATGAATATAATTATATATTATTTAGTATATATATGATATATAGTATATATATATATAATCTATTATTATATATATAATTATAATATATAATATGAATTCCTTACTTGAATAAAATGGAATGAAATAATCATTGATAGCAATTTCAAAATACAAAAAAATATACTGGCATTATTCTATGTATAAAAAAAATCTTCTTGTTCTCTTAACAAAGCAATTAATAACTTCCTCCATTTATTTTGCATAGCTATGATGAACACATTAATTAAATTAAGTTCTGTTAGTCTTCAATCCGGTGTGGAGTTCAGAAAGTAATTTTTAAGCCTTTACAGAGAAGAGAAACATCTTTCTGGAGTGAACTTTCTGAGTATAAATAAGATAGATGCTAAAATCCTTAATACTTTAATCCAAATAGGAATGTATTGATAAAATTTATTTACAAATTTTGTAAAATTTTTAATAGTTATCGATGGAATCCCTTTTCTAAGCTTGGTAAGTATGGATCTATGACT
>JABUQX010130534.1:27500-33149 GCA_015478945.1 Trachelipus rathkii
CAACTCTCCATTAATCATATCTGTTTGTTTTTTTCCACTTCTTTTTAAGTTAGGCACATCTTATACCAAAATAATTTGCTGATCACCAATCATGTTGTCCTTATTTAATTTGACCTGTATCCATTAAGACCCATCTCTTTAATCTATTCGGTATTTTATTGACATAGATTAAGACAGAATCAATCTTTTTTAATAAAAAAATATAATAATATATTCAGTATATTCAAAGAGGATGTCAGTTTTAAAAATGATTAGGAAGAAAGTAAATTATTATTTATTTAATTTTATTATTTTCAAATTTTCCTATAAAAGTATTTTTTCAACAAATTTATAATGTTGGTCAAAATAAATGTTTCCACGTAACAACTCTATTAACCATAATGGATAAATCTGGCTGACACTATTCTATTGAGAAGATCTTAAATATAATACATTTATTATAACTGAACGTCTGTGCTGTCTCATTAATATCTATTTAAAATCAATTTTAATTACACTCGCTAACATTTGTATTAATGTAATTCATAATACGCTGTCAAATTCATATTTCATCGTGATTGTTAGCCTTTTTAACTTTTAAAATGTTAGTTAAGATTTTTAGTTGCATATCTCATTATTTATATTGAGTCTTAAGTTAGATTATCGTCCAAAGAGGCTCATTCGTATAGTTATACAAATTGTTTAAAAATCTAAAACAATAAAATTATTACTCTTATAAAATGTTGCCGTAAGGTATTACTGTCAACGAAAATCTCTATACTGTATAATCGCAGAGTCATCAAATAGTTTTATTTCGTATTTCTTATGTAATAATATTGTACGAAAATATTCTTCGTTGTAGAAAATGACAGTAGTACTTTAATTATGTGCTTAAAACTTTTAAAAATCAACCCAGAAATCATATCATTAAAACACATAAAAAAGATGCTTTGATCTAACAAGTTCATCTATATGATTCGGACTTATTGACGTATTTATTAATTATTATGTATGTGCGGAGGTCGTGATTCTAACCTACCTCTGGACGCGTTCATTAAGGGAGTCTAGTTACAAGAGAAGGGGTATGAGTTCGATGTGACTCTGCGAAAGGAAGGATGCATGTAGTGTTATTAAATTATGTTGGAGACGAATTGTTCAGGCATAGATGTAAGTTATAAGTGTAATTTAATAGCTCATAAAGTGCTTTGAGTGATCGAAGATTTAAGTAATGAAATTAATATATTAGTTAATCTAATAGATGTCAGTCATAAATACGAATAGTGGGGCGATTACGGATGGTCGAGTTATATATTAGACGAGTCTGAGTGTGTGCAAATTATTAAGTGGGTGGGACATAGTATCTCACATTAAATGTGATTAACTGTATATTGAAGGAGCTTTTATTCATTATTGTATGAGTAATGTGATATAATTATGTGAGTTTATTATTCAAGTTAATATACGAGAATATAATAAATGTAGGAAAATTTATGATGGCATATAGTGGTGATGAGTAGTGTGGAACTCTCCGAGCGCAATTGATATATTAGATATTATTATTTAGAATTATATTAATTTAGAGTATATGTGAGAAGTTAATTATTATGTAATTATGTAAGTAGATATATGAAGTATGAATTAACTGAAGAGAGAAGAGATTGAATGAATATGGATAAATATTATATATATCAATATTATTATGTTGAGAGAATTATTATAATTATATGTAGAAAATGAAATTATATATCTATATTAGTAAATTATTAATTATTGTGATCTGCATACATTATGGTATATATATATTATACTATTAACGTAATAAATATATTAATTTATAATATATGATATTAATTGATAATGATATGGGAGTAATTAGTAGACTAAGAATGATTATTTATTGAATTTATTATATATTAATTATTTGTAATAGATATGAATGTAATGATGGATAGAATGATGTAATCTGAGATTATATATTATAGATAGATTAATGAGAGAATATATTATTAAAGAATTAAGTATTTGATAGATAATGATATTGTAATTATGACTATTTATATTATTGTATGAATTAATATATATATTATATGAATTGAAGTAATTAGTATTGATTATATTGAATTATGATATATTATAGATTGAGAATTATAGTTAGATGAAATATTAGATTGAATTATTATTATATTTTTTTGACTTTTAATGGAAGATGAGAGATTATATTTCATCTTTTTAATTAGTTGCATATTACCTAAAGCATTCTACCGAAATGTTAGTTATATTTAAGATATTATAAGAATCTTTTCTAAGTATGTTAGAGATTGATGAGATAGTATATTCGAAAAAGGTAAGATATATAATGAGTGAGATAATACGATTCAGCAAAATGATTATTGTATAAATTGATTTAGAGATATTGATTGTAGTCCTAGAATTTTGGATCTCTAGACGTAAACGAGAATATTCAGACGTACTCTTTTGAATGTTTTGATTTTGTAAAAGATAAATTACGAATCCGAAGATGAAAAAGTAAAATAGATGATGAATTTTGAAATGATAAGAGTCGCCTAATTTTTTTTTCATGTGTATTAAACATTTATTGATGAGATTCACATTAATATTATATTAATAAGACTCATTTTTTCTGAGAGAGATAGATAATTTGACCACATAACAGAAATTGTCTATATTGTGCAACTTCATAAGAATGTATAGATTTGATAAAAAGGGAAAAGTGTTAGCCCTTCAGAAATAAAAGGCTGGATGGTATAAAATAAGAGGCGTTTAGCATATTGAGAAAATCTTATACAGAGAGAACAAATAGAAAGAAGGCCGAAACGCGAAGAAAAACCACAGTATTTAATTTAGAGTTTAAATATTAAGACATGTGTCTGTCACTTAAGCTAAGTTAAAGTGAATGAGTCAATGGGCAACAGAAGTCATAGTACAATAAATTAAAAACAGTAAGGAACAGATAGAATATAGACAAATTACTGCGGGTAGTCAGCCAGCCGTGATAATTAGATAAATTTCAAGAAGAAGTAGATACGCTGACAAGTAGTATATTATTGTGAGCGATTCTCTTTTTTTAAACTTATGGACAAACACTAAACTTCAGACAAAGGAATCCAGTGAACAGTTGGATTCTATTTGGGAGAATAAAGTTTATAAAGAGCTGGTCAATACTATTATCCATGAAACAATGGTAGTGCTGCGTTAGGTCTGTGCCTGAAGTGCTTAAAATCAGAACAAAAGATGCTAGTGGTATAATAGAAACAAATAAAACGTTTCTTAAGATATTATTATGTACATTGCTGTGTCCCTACCCAAGCCTTTGGTGCTGGGCCCGCTTCGAATATTTATGATTATCATAGTGATGTGAATCATAACCACTACTATATTTGCTATCATCAAACTTAAGAAATTAACTGTTATCCTTTTTATAATGTGCAATATACAGCACTAAAATGTTCCTCATCGAGGGGAGAAAAAAAAAAAAAAAAGAAAAGAAAAGAAGTGCGGCCGCGCCGCCCCTTGTCACGAAGAATGTGCGGACAGTAATGGACCTGGAAATATTGCACGTCCGAAGTCACAACGCCTCAGATGTCGGGAATTTTTAAATTCACACACGCGCTCGGGGCCGCCGCCCGGGGGGGGTGTAGTATTTACCCAGTAAAGTTTCCAAGAATAGATGTACTACTTCAGAGTGGGCGAGGCCAGGTGTCGTGACACAGTAATGATATGAGGACGGTGCGTGACGAAAATGAACTTGAATTTACAAGAACGACAAGTCAAAGTGCTTAAGGCAGAAAATAATATATGATTGATACGTGCGTTCCGCGGTTGGGGGGGGAACAAGCAGAAGTGGGGGGGGACGGAGGTTCCGGTAAAATAGAATGAATAGTCGTGTGCGAATTAAGACCTGTACGTGTGCCGTGTAAACTGAACTCTTGCTCAACAACGAAAAAAAAAAAATTAACTTGCAATTGATATCCAAGACGAAAGACAGTCATATACTCAGAGTAAAAAAAAAGTAAAGAGGAGAAAAGAGATCGAGGAATAAGTATCATAGAGAAAGAATGATAGTCCAAATTATATAATGAGATGTCAAGTATATTTTGATTAGTGACAGGTTCAACGGTAGTAGTGGGCAGGGGGAGGCGATATGGATAAAGTCCTAATCTAACACGACTCCGAAAGTCGTACTGAATAATTGGCCGCGGCCATGGTGCCTTCGCAACTGTGCGTGGTGAAAAGAGGACGATGAATCATAACAATGTTAGCGGCACCCAAAATATAAATCTCTCTTATCAACAAATAATGTTTATAGGGCGCATCAAGAAGGGGCCCAACTTATCGATATAGACAAAGTGAATGCTAAGAGAGCGGCACAAGAGGGGGAAGGAGAGTGTTTAATCGACTTATTTAGTCTGATCAGCGTGTATGTCATTACAATAGCTATAGAACAATACCAGTTTTATGGAATGGTATTGTACTTATTGCTTTAGTTATTTGGCAAGGGTTGACGGATATGTACTGCAACTTATACTTAGAAAATAAATGGACGATTACGAGATTGAGACTTGAGGAAATTAATTCTGCACTGAGTATGAATTATCTTATGTAAAATGTTGACTAATTTCAATGTTATTAATTTACCATGCATTGTGTAATTTAACTGTTCGTATAGCAAGAATTAAATTAATGTTTTAACAATTAAAGAGATTTTAGAGATGAGAATATGAGATCTGAGAAGTAGAAGGAAATGAAGAATCAGAAATATTTTTTGAATTTCTTCTCTTTCTTTATTTTACAAATGGGGAGATAATAAAGTGTTGATGAGATAGTGTAGTCAATCTTTACTTGCTATTGTATGTGAAATATATCCCTAAAATAGTAATATATATATATATATAAATAAAATTTAAGAAATAGATATATGGTAAGCGTTGCCGTTTATTATAATATGGTAAACGTTGCCGCATACCAATATTTCAATTAAAAGAGAATAGATGAGATAGATACAGATGAATATATAATAGAAGTGAATTATATAATGAAGATATATAATTAATATATTATATTAAGATATAGATTATATAGAAGAGATATATATATATATGTGAGATAGACAGAGTGAGATATATATTATGAGTAAATAGAAATAAATTAATTATATATATAGATAGAGATATATATGGAATAATAATATATAGAAGAAAAGAATAAAACGATAAGATAGAATAAAAGATAAGATAGAACAAAAGAATGAAACAATGAGATAGAATAAAAGATAAGATAGAGACAGAAAGAGATATTGAGAGTTAGTGAGAGAGAAGAAGGATAAGGAAGAGAGAAAGAGAAGAGAGAGAGAAGAGAAGATAGAGAGAGAGAAGAGAGAAGAGAGAGGAGATAGAGAGAAAGGAGAAGTAAGAATGAGAGAATATGATAGAGAGTGGAGAGAGAGTAAATAACCGGCGAAGGGACTCCTGACGCAGAACACTTGAGGGAAACGGAAACACCAGGGGACACGTCACCACCTGCAAAACCGGCCAGCGGCGCACACACGGGGGCCACGCGCGAAACCCGACGGGTGCGAAACACGCGCGGGAGCCAGCGGGGGACCGGGCAGCGGACGCGGCACAGGCAGCGGGGAGAATGGTCGGGCGACGG
>JABUQX010130535.1:5000-7500 GCA_015478945.1 Trachelipus rathkii
GATTCTTTTGAGTGTAGTTTGCCAGTAGTTGATCATTTATCCTCATTACTAACAATTGAAGGGGAGACATGGTACAATCTGTATATCAAATGTATATATATGAGAAATCTTTTGAGCATTATTTACTATTGAATTTGAAACATATATATGGGATTTTTCGAATGGCAGGTCTTTTACATTGTCGAGTGTTATTTGTTACTAATTTGAAACCATATATATGGGACCTTTCGAATAGGGACCTTTACAATATTGAATATTCTCTTTGTTTATTATTATATTAAATATATTTATTTGTTGTTGTGTAATTTTTGTTCCTTCTCTATTGCCAGGTCGTGAATTAATTTGATAAAGGGTAACAAAGAAAAAGATTCTTAGAAATTAAATCAGTTTCGACAGAAATTTTGAAAGCTTTCAATTGAGTCTGACAAAATTTTTCTTTCTTAACTTCCCTCTCTCTTGATATTTATCCTCTTCTGTGGAACTTTGTCTCTGATTTATTTTCTTGTTGTTCTATATCAGCTGTTTTACAGGGCCACTGTTCATCCTTTAAATTTATTTAAAAGCGGTGTTCTTATGGGTTTATCATACCCCCCTTCCCAACTCACTTCCTAATGAATATTTATGATTTTTTTTGTCTGTTCTTTCAAACACCTATTCAATATTATGTCAATTCCTCTTCCATTCATTAGGTTACTCATTTTCATATTGAAAAACGACCTTGAAACAGCTGACTTCTGAACTATATCGGATCTCTAATTAAATCGAGAGGAAACGCTTCTGTTTTCAATACCTCAAATATTCCGTTCCACCATTTACCTATTTCACATAATCCTCAACGCTAACTATAGCATCTTCTTTGAAAATAAATAGCTCAATCCATCTCCTGTCGTTAACACTCTTGGTTTACCGTTTTCACATCCTGCTTGAAAGGACCACACTGTTTCTCAGCTATTAAACAAATTTATAAGAATTTATTACGTTAAGTGTACTGAACAGAGATGGGTAAAATTATTCATAACTCCGAACAACGAGTCACCAAAGAATTGGAAATAAAAGTATATCAAGTATTTCCTATAATAATAATAATAATAATAATATATAATAATAATAATAATATGTATAATAATAATAATAATAATAATAATAATAACAATAATAATAAGCAATAATAATAATAATAAAATAAATAATAAATAATAAATAATGGCAATAATAATAATAATAATAATAATAAAATAATAATAATAATAATAATAATAATAATAATAATAATAATAATAATAATAATAATAATAATAATAATAATAATAATAATAATAATAATAATAATAATAATAATAATAATAATAATAATAATAATAATTTTAAACAAACAAATGAGAAAATCATATGAAAAAATGTCAGAGTTTCTAGACAATGTGAAAATCAGCAATATTTTTCCATATTCTGACGAATTTGACATCTTTCATATAATTTTGTAATTTGCTAGTTTAAAATTAGGCAAGTTGAAAAATAAAAGAATCAAAAGGGAATATTTGATAATTTTTTTCTCTTTTAATATCACATATCTTATATATCTATATTTAATATCACGTTCTTGAACTGATGGATGGACTATGGCTTTTAACTTTAATAAATTTTTCAGCTCTTACGGACTCTATCCATTCTGTTCTTGCTGTCGAATTGCTGCACTACTCTAAAACTTATACTTTACACTTATATACTCTCTTATCGCATGCTTTATTCTTTGAGGAGAATGAGTCACGTGACTCATCACTTCCCTCTCTAACTTCTGTCGTTATATTTAAATGTTGTTGTTTTCCTCTCTCTCTCTCTCTCTCTCTCTCTCTCTCTCTCTCTCTCTCTCTCTCTCTCTCTCTCTGTCTCTCTCTCTCTCTCTCTCTCTCTCTGCTCTCTCTCTCTCTCTCTCTCTCTCTCTCTCTCTCTCTCTCTCTCTCTCTCTCTCTCTCTCTCTCTCTCTCTCTCTCTCTCTCTCTCTCTCTCTCTCTCTCTCTCTCTCTCTTATGACGACGAGAAGCTAATGTGTAACATTTTATTATAAAAATTCTTAATGTACTTTTGTCGATTGCAACGACCTTTTTTATATATAATAAAAGGTGATTTTAAGAACACATCCATTACAATAATCAAAGTTGTTTGACTCTTATAGCGGTAAGTTTAAATGGGTTATAACAATTTTATTATCATTGGTTCGCTTAGTCTCGATGTGCCAAAGCGCAAAACAGAGCTTCTTGGTGGTGAAGGGATGAACTACCACAGTGAATACAAACTAAGTTAGTAACTGATATTTAGGTTTTCAACGTAAAAAGGAAGTCATTACGAGAAACTACAAAACAACAATCAACTACTACCTGTGATGTGTAGGAACAAGAAGAAAAGATAACTTCCACTACACACCAACATGCATACACACACCTACGCACACACACACACACATATATATATATATATACATATATATATATATATATATATATAT
>JABUQX010130535.1:15000-30000 GCA_015478945.1 Trachelipus rathkii
ATAACTTCCTTCGTTTATATTGTGAAGCTATGATGAACACTCATTAAAGCCAGTTCTGCTAGATTTTCTTCTCATGTAGAATTGAAAAAGTTTGCTTTGAGCCTTTTCAGAGTAGTGAAATATTGTTTTGGATTTCACATTTTGAGTGAGGTAAATGCTAAAATCCTTAACAATCTAAATATGACTGCACATATCAAATTTATTTCCAAAATTAGCAAAATTTTGGATAGATGTCGATGGAATAAGTAACTTTATAAAGATTAGTAAGTATGGATCTTTGATTCGTGAACTTGCTCTCTAACTGGTTTGAAAAATCATCAAGAATATAAATTGTAATTGCCCTATATCTTTTCATTTTAAATTGATTCTCACAAGAGGCATTATAATTTCTTCATTATCAGAAAGCACAAGTTCTGTTGCAACTTCCAAAATGTTTGAAAATGTTTCGTTGATGTTTGCTTGAAAACCCTTCTAAATAAACATCACATTTCCAATATGATTAAGAGCAGTTGCTGTCACTAATTATGGAGAATGCAATGTAATACATAATGAAAGAGTGTTTGAGAATAAAGTTAAAGACATAAATAAATAAACTTATAGCAAATTTGCTTTTGCTTAAAGACTTGAAAAGATCTAAGTTTTTATAAAAGGTTAATATCTTGATCCATTGAAGCTCCTCTTAAGCTTCAACAATGCTTTAAAAATTTCATTAGGTCGTAACAATCCATCGAAATTTTCCACCTACCTTGTGTCGCCCATTCGTGAGAGCTTTGTCCATTTTGTGTCTAGGAAAATCTTTTCTTTTTTTTCTTTTAAAATAGTAGTCATTGACAATCTAAAATAGCATATAGTTGCATTCGATGTGCCATAAAATTTTTACTAAGTTGTACTTCCATGAATGTGAACAGTAATGAACATCTAATGCCGCTGGATATTTTCGACAGCTTAAACACCTCTAAAACATTTCTTCATTGCTTTTACACCATCATATCTTTGTCCAATCAGAAAGTTAATATTTATATCAAAGTTCGTAGTATTACCTCAGATATGGATAAAAAAAAAGAACTGATTAAACCATGGAGCTATCGAGACTGTCCCAGCCAGCTAAATATTTATCAAATACATGCCCATGCAACAAACTACACCACACCCTAAGGCCTGTCAATTTCCTAAACAAAGGTCAATATAATATATACGCCAACTACTACCAAAAGTAAAATCTTTAGCTAAAGTTCATGCTAACCACAATACAAGCTTTAATAAGTTTATTGTGATACTGGTAGCTACAACATGCGGTTTACTTTAATAACTAACTAAAAACCCGCCACTTTAGCTACGTCAGAATATACTATATGATGCACAAACAATCCATATACCTATCCAATCCTTTCTTTAATGTTGCAAGTGAGTCACACTCAACAAACTCCTGCGGGAAACCATTCAAAAAATTTTAAACACTATTACAGAATGAATCAAGGTTACACGTCTTCCTACATTTCTTATTGTGTCCCCTAGAAAAACTGTCCGTGGTAAATATTTTATAGACTTGTATCATGTTCCCTATGACTGGGAGAATTTGAATGGGACATAATGGCATATGCGGACGATCTGGCATGTTGGAGCGAGAGAGAGGAGGCGATTCGAGAGGTGGTGGAGTTGTTTGCAGAGGAGTTGGAGGAAGCAGGGATGAAGATGAACATACAGAAGACAGAGATATTAACAGTAGCCGGAGGAAATGAGGAGGGGATGAGAATGATGGTGAGAGAGGAGGTGAAGGCAGTAAATACCTGCAATTATCTCGGAGGGTGTTTTAACAGAAGGGGAGGAAGTGGAGAAGAGATTACGCGAAGAATGGAAAAGTATGGATTAGTTATGAAAGCGGTATACCCATGATGAAAGATAGAAACATCGGAATAGAGGTTAAAAAGTGATTTTTAACAGCATACTGACTCCCACACTGCTGTACGGAGCGGAAACATGGACAACAACGAGAAGAGAGGAGAGTAGAATACAAACGGCGGAGATGAGGATATTAAGAACTATGATTGGTAAGAGTAGTAGAGACAGAATAAGGAATGAGATTGAGATGGTGGGGACATCTGGAGAGGATGGAGCAGGAGAGAATGCCAAAAAGAAGATGGGAATGGACACCAGAGGGCAGAAGACCAAGGGGAAGACCGAAGAAGAGATGGGCGGAATCGGTGGAGGACTCTCTGGAAAGATGTCAGCTACCAAATATGAGAGCGCTGAAGAGAAGAGGAATAGTGCAGGAGAGGGACGTCTGGAGAAAGAATATATATATATATATATATATATATATATATATATATATATATATATATATATATATATATATATATATATATATATATATATATATATATATATATATATATATATATATATATATATATATATATATATATGGAACAACAGCCACTTCAACTAAGAAATCTTCACCAACTACAAATATGTTTCCTCATTTCTATTAATAAAACATATACTCTTAATTTGCTTTGATTAACTATTATTTTTATTATTAAAAATTGTAGTTACGAGACTTAAGCCATCAAAAATTTTGTCTTAAATAATTTAGGGACGGGGTCTATGGTTTATATATATATATATATATATATATATATATATATATATATATATATATAATATATATATATATATATATATATATATATATATATAAACTACTACATTACTTAGTTACATGAACTTACATCTACTCATTGAATGATTAGTTCTTAAAAATAGAATTGCATCTGCCAGGTTCTCCTTCATTTTTCCTCTTTGGTCTGATTTTATAATGCGAAGAGCAAAAAAAAAACAGTTCCACGCTAACTTGCGTTGGAGGTAGAGCAGTAACAGCAATTTCAGCTTCTTGTACAATGTCTTGATACTCTTCGAAGTTACATAAAATTTTTCAACTTTCAGTGCAGCAAAGAAATTTTATTTAAAGTTATGGAATATTGTGTACAAGGATTAGGAAGGACCTTGACCTTTTTCTTGAATCTTAATCAGACTTTCGACTAAGCTGCTTCAATATCTAGAAGCTTTTCATACTAATCTTCTGAACTTTCTGAAGAATGACTTGAGAAGGTAGTAACGGAGATAGTTGTAGTTTCATCGCTTACAATATGTTTAGATGTATCCTTTTCTTCTTGAACTTCCTGCAACCCTTTAATACAAATGGCCACATTGCAAAGTGCAGATTTAGCTTTTTGTTGTTGTTCTTCAGTTAAGCTTACCTTGTAGATTGGATCAATATAAACAACAGCTAGTATAATATCATTGTCAATGAGAGAAATTTCTCTTCGTACCATGGAGTCTTTTATTCCTTCAGTATCTTAAATATAGATGGTATAAGGTTGAAGGTTGAATTTATTAGAATATAATCCAAATTGAAACATAAGGTGCTGGTTAAAAATCTTCGAAGTTTGCAATTGCATTTTGTGATGTGGAAGTCGAAAGTCAATAAACTTGCATGAAGTGATTGAAGTCATTCACAGAGTCACAATTTATAACTTTGTCAGTTTAAAATTTTCCGACTCCAACTCTATCTTGAAAGTTACCGACTCCAACTCCGACTCCGACTCCGACCTCTTGAAAATTACCGACTCCGACTCCGACTCCGACTCCATCTTACCATCTTTTGATTGCTAATTTTGCTAATTTAGTTATTCCACTCCGATTCCGACTCCGCAACCCTGGTCCTAACAAATCTAGTTCTCTTTCTTGGTCTCCGGAAGCCTCTAAAGCATTTCAGGAAATTAAAACTGCTATAGCTAACGCAGCAGCTCTCCAATTCTCTCATCCAGATGTCACTCATCTCCAACTGGTCACTGACGCTTCCCAAGTCGCCATCGGAGCTGCACTGCATCAGATGATTGATGGCGAACCAATACCAATTGATTTTTACAGCAAGAAATTGACTACCCAACAAAGAAAATATTCAGCTTTCGACAGAGAACTCTTAGCAGCATATTTTGCTGTTCTTCATTTTAAACACTTTTTAGAAGGTAGAGATGTCGTCTTGTGTACAGATCATAAACCCCTTGTCTCCGCTTTTTATAGCAGAAATCCAGCAAAGAGCGATCGCCAGCAAAGACATCTTTCTATCATTTTGGAATACGTCTCTTCAGCCTTATATATTAAAGGATCAGATAACGTGGTAGCTGATGCTTTATCACGCTCCATATCATCTACTTCCATCGATCCAGTTGATCTTCCTGCTATTGCACGATCACAAGCCACTGATGAAGAATTACAAACTTACAAGCCAAGACTTCATGCTTTCCCACTCTATGACAATCTTCAAATTTGGTGCGAAACTACTACTCCTCATCCTCGTCCATTTCTTCCTAAGAAAAATCGTGAACAAGTTTTTCAAGAACTCCATGCATATCTCATCCAGGTGTCAAAGCTTCTCTTCGATTAGTGAAGACGCGCTACTTCTGGCCCAATATGGATAAAGATATTCGTATATGGACTCAATCTTGTCATCAATGTCAAAGTTCCAAGATTCAACGCCATACAAAGCAACCTGTTATTCCATTAGAAATTCCTTCCCAGCGTTTTGAAACCGTACATATTGACATTGTTGGACCTTTACCTTCAACCACCGCTATTCAAGAATCTTCAGCAACGTTTCGATATCTTCTCACTTGTATTGATAGAAACACAAGATGGATGGAAGCCTTTCCTCTTCAAAACACCACTGCAAAATCTGTCTCTTACGCTTTCTTACAGTGGATCTCTAGATTCGGCGTGCCTTTATATGTCATCACGGATCGCGGACCTGAGTTTGAAAGTGAATTTTTCTCAGAACTATCTTCCTTAATTGGTTTCCATCGACTTGGAACGTCATCATACCATGCCCAAGCAAACGGGAAAACCGAAAGGTTTCACCAATCTTTGAAAACGGCAATCATGGCTAGAAAGACTGACTGGTTACTCTCCTTGCCCATCATCCTTATTAGCCTTCGATGTATACCTAATGATTCAGGTTACTCTCCTTTTCAAGATGTAATTGGAAAAATACCTTTATTACCCGCGGATCTCTTTCCTTCAAATTCTTCTTCAAAACAAGAATTTGAAGTCTTTATGAAAAAATTCATCGCTAGAATGAAAGAACTCGATTTCAGACAATCTCCACCTTTGCATACGTCACGCGATGTTTCTTTCATCCCTGAAGCTTTAAAAACATGTACACATGTATACGTACGCGTCGATCGCATCAAGAAGACGTTAGAAGCTCCTTACACCGGACCTTTCCTTGTGCTTCAACGGTTCGATCGATGTTTCAAGTTACAGTACCCAACGGGAAGAACTGATATGGTTTCCATTGATCGATTGAAACCTGCATATATGCCTCCTGTAATAAACTCAGATGTTGTACCACGAGATGCCCCTTCATCATCCGATGTTTTGTCAGAAGATTCTCCTTCAACACCATCCGATGTTCCCGCACAATCAGTGCCAACAGAAGAAGAACCTCCTTTACGAAGAAACCCGAGGCGTCAAGTAACATTCTCCAAACAAACTTATGTGAAATATTTTTATAATATATATAATTTTGTAACATTTGTATTTTTTTAAATGTTTGTACTGTTGTTTATATCTAACGGATACTCTCAAATATGCTTGTGTTTAAATGCACCTTTTATTTTCTGTATATATAACATTATTGTATTTTTATGTATTCAAATATTTGTATATATGTTTAGATCTTCGGATGTAACCAGTTATGCTCGTATTTGAATATTCTTTACATTCATATATATATTTTGCCTTCAAATGTTTGTATGTCTATTTATGTCGGACATAATTAGATATGCTTGCATTTGAAAGTACTTTAACTATGTATTTTAAATTCTTCATTTTACCTCATTTAAATGTTTTTATATGTTTGTGCGTATTAAATACTTACAATATACTACAATTGAATAGTTAATATTATATCTTATTATATTGTATAACATACTTTCTCCTCCGTGTTTAGGCCGAGAATGTACTGTTTTCATTATAACTTTGTAAAAAAATTTTTAATTTATGTTCCGTACTTATGCTAAAATTTGCGCGAGCAAATTATTAAGAATAAGAAGAATCAGAAGAAATAAATCTCACTCAAGATACTCTCTCCAGAAATCCTCCAAACTTAAAAACGCAGCTTTCGGCAAGAGAGGTAAATTTCAAGGAAGGGCTGCGACTCCGAATTTCGATCACAAATTTTCGCTAAAAAGAAGAGTCAGGCAAGGGTGGTAAACGCGCTGGAAAGTCCGTGACTACTAATTCGCCTACGAAGAAAGAGTATCTCAACAGAAGGGACTTTGTTACAACTTTACTTTACTTTCATTGAATAAATCGTCTTCTATTTTTGGATTTATTTTAAATCCCAAAGTAACCTTGAGTTACTTTATTTAAAAAGATAATTGATAGGAAACTTTTGTTTCCATTTTTTTTAAAGAAATAAGGTATTGCAAACTTTGTTTGCGCTTTACTAAAGAGATAAGTACCTCAGGACTTTGTGTCCTATTTCATAAAAAGATAAGTGTGAAACCTAGTGTTTCATTTTACTAAAGAGATAATTGCAGTGGCCTATCGTTGCTAACGTAGTTGTGAACTACAAAACTTTTAAACTCATCATATTTATATAAGGGGACTAAAGAAGAACAAAAAAAACAAAAAAAACACCTATAAATATATATATATATATATATATATATATATATATATATATATATATATATATATATATATATATATATATATATATATATATATATATATATATATATATATATATGTACCTTATATATATATATATATATCCATGAAAGGAATTAGAGTTTAAAATGCAAATTTCTAGTTCTTTGATGTAAGAGGACCAAAATTCGAGAATGAAACAAAACAAAATAAGGGTTTACTAAAATTAAATAAAATATATTTATTTGGTTTTACGCTTAAATTATATTTATTTTATTTTATTTTTTCTTTTATTTTACTTTTTTTAATTTATTTATTTAGTTTTTTTTTTGAATTACTAAGGTTTGTAGCTCCAGAAACTAACGGACTGTAAACTAATTTTTTAGTTATATTTTAGTATGACAAATGCCTAATCCGTCTGACGTTGCAAAATATACGTTAACAAATTTTTCATATCCTGTGGCCTAGATTTAAAATTATACCGAAATTTTACTATATATATTAATAATAATAAAAATAATAATAATAATAATAATAATAATAATAATAATAATAATAATAATAATAATAATAATAATAATAATAATAATAATAATAATAATAATAATAATAATAATAAAAATAAATTTTTCTTACCCAAATGCAACATATAAAAAATGTAAATATTTTTTCTTGAATTTAAAATTTTAAAAATGTAAAAAAAAGTAATAAAAAAGTTTGAAAAATATAAAAAAAAGTTAAATATATATATATATATATAAATATACATATATAATAATAATAATATATATATATATATATATATATATATATATATATATATATATATATATATATATATATATATATATATATATATATATATATATATATATATATATAATCTTAATTAAATATCTTTCGAAATATCTTAATGAAAATTATAAATCTTTTTAAACTAGTTTTATTTTTATAGTTTTTATTAATAATAATTATATATATATATATATATATATATATATTTATATACTCTACATGTAATAGTAGTTTTATATTTATAGTTTTATATATGCTGCTACCTCTCTCTCTCTCTCTACATATATATATAACCTATATATCAAGTACTCCCAAAATTCTGTAACAAAATTAAAGTTGCTATAGCCTGTAAGAATTTAGAATGACCAAGGTGATAACTCATTATGTCAAAAGGTAATTTTCACACTTTAAACTTTTGGAGAGTATCACGGGCTCTCGTGCAGGTCGGTTCACTTGCCTTGAGCTCGTGATAGTTTGAAGGGCAGTATTTTGTCTGCCTTGAGGGACGGCATATGCCCTTCGTTGGTGAGGTTCACTCTCAAAAACAAACTAAACAAAAAAAACTTTAAACTTAGAAACAGTTTTTTTATTAAGTAACTATATAGTGGGACGATAAACAAAACTGTGTCGCTGCTATATCATTTCATAAGTGTGACTTGGAAAAGAGTACCATTTTATTAACTTTGCAACGGCTATGTATTGCTTGTATGTTTGTGTATCATGCCACAAAGGTATAGGATTACACTGGTGATGCAAAAGATAGCCATAGATCTGAAAGTCCACGTTCTGGTCGGACACCAAGGTTGTAAAAACAATAAAGGAACGAACAGAACGGAATCTTCTTCGTAAACTAAATGTCACGTGAGATGTAAAACCTAAGAATTCCATGTTGTGCATCGTCAGGAATGACCTACTGTTAAGGGATTGCAAAAGACGCACTGTACATTTACTCACGAATACTCTAAAGAAACATTGGAAAGTGTAAATCCGTGTTGAATGAGTTCACGCATGATCGAAAAATTCTTTTCACAGATGAAAAAATCTTTACAGTGGAAGAATGTTTTAACAAGAAAAACCATAGGGTGTATCCTGCATCAACTAAAGAAGCAGCAAAACTTAGTTATGACATCAAATTTGCTATACTTTTCTCTTCTATTATGTACTACATTGCAGTCATTTTCATTGTGCAGTTAACAACTGCTCTTGATAATATTTGAAAATAGGATGCTTGTTTTAAAAAAATTTCGTCCAAGCATAGATGAAATTTTTTTCAAGCGTTTCTGAAAAAGTAACAAAGCTACATTCTATTAGGAAAGACTATACTGGTACAAAACGCAATTACAATTCCTTTTTTTGATAATTTTTCAAGTTAAAGTGTAAGTTCGTCACTAATCTTAGTAAAATCATTTCATAAAAAATTTTTGCTAATTTTGACAATGAACTTTATCTATTCAGTCCCGTTGTATACCTAGAAACAAATAACGCTAAATTTATTTAGTGAAAAAAGATTTAAAAAAAAAAATCGGCCATCAAATGCTCTCGATTCATTAACGGAATTCAATTTAGATCTTTTCAAAGCAATTTTGGATTGTAAGAATCTTAGCGTCTACCCAGTCACTACCTGCACTCCAGGTACTACTATTCTACTCTGAAAAGGCTCCAAAAGTATCTTCACAATTCTACAGGAAGTGAAAGACTAAAAGTACTGGTTACTACATGACCTAAAAATTTTAGAATCCATTTACATAACCACTCTCAAGCCGTCACTAAAAACGACAGCGGCTTTTTGCCTGTACAGTTGTTATAATTTTACTACGTGTTTAACAATTAAGTTTTATGTGGTACAAGCACACGTTTTACTGCCAAGGTCACACGCTATTAATCCCCTTGTCAATCCATCAAGTATACTACTTGTAAGTGTCCTGATGATGGGTATAATCAGTTTTCCCGAAACGACGACGCAACATTACTGTAATTATGAACAATTTTTTGATGTGTTTTTAAACCACAACAACTTTTATTATATAAAAACTCGCAGTCAATAAATGCATTTGATAAAACAAACTCTTCTTCAAAACTTTAGTTATTTTCATCCAGGATGTTCAGATCTTTGTTTCTGCATTTTATTATTATTATTATTATTATTATTATTATTATTATTATTATTATTATTATTATTATTATTATTATTATTATTATTATTATTATTATTATTATTATTATTATTATTATTATATTATTATTATATTAATATATATATATATATATATATATATATATATATATATATATATATATATATATATATATATACTATGTATCGATATTACCAAATATCGATTTTATGTATCGATATAACAAAGTATATATATAATAATATATATATAATATTAAACTTGAAAAAATCTTACTTACCGTCCATGTATATATATATATACTATATATATATATATATATATATATATATATATATATATATATATATATATATATATATTAATATATATATATATATATATATATATATATATATATATATATATATATATATATATATATATATATATATAATATATATATATATATATATATATATATACCATATATATATATATATATATATATATATATATATATATATATATAATATATAATATATAATATATATATAGCCAGCTTCTGGATTATCCGTCATATGTATCTTAAAAACTATTAATGCTACGATAAGACGGAATGCATTGGTGGAATCCTGGTAAAATTTTAGTTTAGAAAATGTAAAAAAAAAAAAAAAAAAAAAAAGAAATCTTAAAAACTAGCTGTAAAAGGAATACATTTTGGAATCCTCGTAAAAATTTACATAAAATGTAAAAATAATAATAAAATTTATTGTTAATAATTATAGTATAATATATGATTAGAAGGCCTATTTAGAGAACTTTTATTGGTTTCTCGTTAAAATAATATCACTCTAATAATTTTGCTATACAGCACACTAGGGAGCTCAGGCCGACGGGAACATAGGGGAATGCCCGCTACCCCGTAGAAGGGGCGGAGAACCCCACTGACACCCAAATACCAAGAGCAGGGGTTCAGAGCTCCCTCCCCAGAGAAATGAATCCCTGCCCCGTAGTTCCCAGGCAAAGAGACCCGACTTTATCAGACGGTATACCCTTGGGTATTCTTTAGTAAAAAAAAAAAAAAAAGAAGACTAATGAAACTTTATTTATTTTAACGAAACCAATAAAGGTCTCTAAATAGGCTTTCTAATCATAATACTATAATTATTAACAAAATTTCATTTTCCTATGTGAAATTTTACCAGGATTCAAAATGTATTCCTTTTCGCTGTAGCTATTGTAGTTTTGAGATATAATTTTTTTTTTTTTTATTTCAGGCAGGGTGGACCAGCGTCCGCAATGTATAATGGCATTAATAATTTTAAGATACATATGACAACAATCACAAGAAAGCTGACATATATATATATATATATAACATATATATATATATATATATATATATATATATATATATATATATATATATATATGTATATATATATATACTATATATACCTTATATATATATATATATATATATATATATATATATATATATATATATATATATATATATATATATATATATATATATATATATATATATAAATTTAATTTATATGATATTTAACAAAACAAGCAATTGCATGAAGACCTACTGCAACGAAATTGGACAGATATTCTACAAAATGCAAATCTCCTAAATATTATTATTATTATTAATATTATTATTATTATTATTATTATTTTTATTATTATTATTATATATATATATATATATATATATATATATATATATATATATATACTATATATATATATATATATATATCTCACCATATATATATATACATATATATATATATATAACTCTTTCTCTCTGCATACCTCTCTGCTCTCTCTCTCTTATGCTGCTATATATACCATAATATACTACATATATACTGCTATATAACCACATATATATATATCTACATATATATAACACTATATATATATATATATATATATATATAATATATATATAATAATAATAATATATATATATATATATATATATATATATAATATATATATATATATTTATATCATATATATATATTTATATATATATATATATATATATATATATATATATATATATATATATATATATATATATATATATATATATATTATATATATAATAATAATAATATATATAATAATAATAATAATAAGTATATATATTCTTCTTTACCTTCCTCCTTTCTCCCAGATTGGGTTGGGTGCGCACATACACCGGAAAGAGAAAAGTTAGTAGAACATGACGTAAGTCAAAAGGAAAGCCCCACCCCCACTACCATCCCTCATACCCTTAGAAAAAATCCACCCTAGGGGTGCATAGAACCACGACGGAACCTCACTGTGGTATTTCGATATTGTAGGGTTCACCCCTTGAAAAAGACCCACAGCCAAGTCCCCCTCACAAAACCCCGTCATTCATTATTAATTTACATTTTTCTTCTTGCCTCAGCTAAACTCACATTGCTGAATCAATCCATATTTTCTTCAGGTCTCCCAGCCTGTTGATTCCCAGTACATTCACCACTATACAACCGCTTAACCACTAATAAACTGTTATCCATCCTTGCCATATGACCAACTCTTCTTAATACACTCGTTTATATCACATTTTCTTCACACCACACAGCTCCCTAACACGTTCATTTCTCATTTTATCAATTCTTCTCACACTTAGTATGTCGATACATAAGAGTGTCCATCTGAAGATTGCACCTTAGATCTATACCTTCTATTCCGTGTTAGATTCACGAGCCACATTAACACCAGCCAACAACATACCCTCATCAAAGGATTTAGATTCACCAGCCACCGTCCTAATCTTCACAACTTTCCTGCCATTATCCAACATGATTTCAAACTCACTCACTATCATCACCTTACTCTTATTTACATTTACTTTCAAACCCCTCATTTTAAACACAAACCCCTCAATCAATCCTATCAAACTTCCTTCAGATTCGCCACGCAAAACCAAATCATCAGCGTACAATAAGCAGGGCACTCTTCACTCTCTTCCATTCGCCATTAGTCTACCACCTTCCCCTGCCACCCCTACCACCCCTGCCACCCCTACCTTTAATTCTTTCGTCACCCCATCCATATACAAATTAAATGACCTAGAAAACATATCACATCCTATCTCATTTCACTATTTTTAAATCGACAAATATACTTTTGAATCCATTCAGAAGCCTACCACCAACACCATATATAACTAATATCTGCCACAGAGCTTCCCTATTAATCCTGTCATTTCTCTGCTTCAAGTAAATAAAACCTAAACACAACTTATTCATCTCTTCTCTCATTTTCTCAATCATTTGTTTCAAAGTAAAGATATGATCTGCACATCCCTCTACCTCTTTTAAATGTATCTTGTTCTTTGCCAACCAGTCTTTCAGTCACTCGATGCACCCTTCCAACACTCAATAAACAAATTCCCTTATAGTTCCTACATTCCCCTTATCCCCCTTACCCTTATATAAATGGTACTAATACTGCTCTCCGCCAATCCTTCGGAACTATGCCCTCCAGAAATGCTTTGTTACACAACTTCCATATCCAGCCAATCACAATCTCTCTTCCATTCTTGATCATTCCACCAGTAATTCCATCTATACTTACGGATTTACCATTCTCCAACTTTCTCACTCTACCTATTACCTCCTTCCTACTAATTATCTCATCCACAAAACAGATATTTCTTCTTTCACTATCACCTCTTCATATCTGCCATTGCTATGCAGACTTTCGAAGTGTTCCCTCCACATTCTCCTCAGATCCATTTTATCAGTCACGAAAGTACCATCCTTATTCATTATTCTATGAGGTTTTTTCCCTTAATCTCTCTTCCCTAACATTTCGTACTTCCTTCCAGAAGAGCTTCTTATTCCCTTGTAAGTTCCCATTTATCCTCCATCCAAACTGTTCACTTATCTCCTCCCTTTTACTGGTACGCATGCAGCTTTTAGTCTTCCTTTTTTCCTCCTTATATACTTCCATGCACCTTTGTTTTGAAACCTCATCATTGACCTTTAGCACATTCAGTCAAACGCCTCTTTTTTACTTTTAACCGCATGCTTGATCACGTCTTCATTCCACCACTCATTATTGACATTCTTACTTCCTACACACCTACACACACACACAACACATATATATATAATATATATATATATTATATATATATATATATAATATATATATATTATATATTATATATATATATATATATATATATATATATATATATATAATAATAAAAAAAAAATAATAATAATAATAATAATAATAATGAATAATAATAATATAATATAATAATAATATATAATAAATTAATAATAATAATAATAATAATAATAATAATAATAATAATAATAATAATAATAATAATAAATAGTTGTTAAATCGCAAAGGGAATAAATGTGAATTTAGGTAGTGTGTGTAAATTATCATTTAACAGAAAAACAAAATTAATAATAATTAATAATTAAATTAATAAATAATATTAATAATATTATTAAAATTAATTTTTTTCCTAGTCCTTTCAATTAGCAAAATATAATATAAAAATATAAATAATATAATATAATAAAATAATATAATATATAATAATAATAATAATACAGGTATACAACTAGATCAAACCACACCGGAGGATATTGAAAGAAATGTGGAGTCCCTCAAGGTAGCATCCTAAATCCTTTTTTCCTAACATGATATATTATGATCATCAGGTATCTTCTTAAACAATTCAGGAAACTTTATATTCAATTTATCTACTTAACAAAAAAAATTTTTTTGTTGTTTTTACAAGATGTCATCTAAATGATCTCTCCTCATGTAACCATGCTTGAGGAGGAATTCAAAGACACAGCTTCACAAATAAGTTTTGTATTATATTTTGATAGATCGAAATATAAATGTTAAATGTATTGAAAGTAAAGCAGAGAAGCCCATGGTCCCTTTAAAATATTTGATATATATATATATATATATATATATATATATATATATATATATATATATATATATATACATATATATATATATATATATATATATATATATATATATATATATATATATATATTATATATAAATATTTTTTATTATATTATAATATATTTATATATATATATATATATAATTAATATATATATATATATATATCAAAATTAGGGATCAGAGAGAAAAATTCTATTGCATCTTGATAAAATTATTAAGTGATCAATTGAATAGATTTAATTTTGGACTTCCTCTCAAAAATAAATGCACAATCAATGACAAAACCAGGGAATTAGACTTATTGTTAGGAATCTCCCTTATAAAAGAGTGTACTCCTTAGAAGCTGAAGCTGACA
>JABUQX010130535.1:35000-37500 GCA_015478945.1 Trachelipus rathkii
ATTTTTACGTACACTAATATGGTATTATATTGTATATAGTAAGATTAGAAATCATTTTCTTCAATCTGATTATTAGTATTATTAATTTAGTATTATTTGGATTTGTATTTATTATGGTATGTTGGTTGTATATCATGTCATTTTTTCTTCTTACGGTTTTCTCATGCTCGTTTTTGTTTTGCCTTTCTTTGCGCCCTATCAGAGCCTGGGGCCGGGTTGAAAGGGTTGTGTCTTTGGCATTCGGGTTAGTCTTTGCGAGATACTCTTATATATCTTCCTTTTTGTGAGTTGAACATATTTGTGTTAAGTTAGTCTCTGGTATGAATTGCTATGCTGTTTAATCAGTCGACAACATGAGTGTAACCCCAGGCCTTCTGTACTTTATTGTTACCTATTTTGTCCCATCCTGCTGTCATTTTTATGTCTGAGCGTCACCTGCCAATTGTTATCCTCCTTGGTTGGTTTTGCCTTGCATATCCCATTAAGTCGACGTGTATAAATATGCCCCATTTTTGCGATGTATAGACTTCGATCATATAGTCAGCACCATGTGAACTCAGAAACAACTAAAGATCGAGTTTTCCACATAGTTGATCACAAATCTACTATGCTTAAAATGAGCTCCATCCACGCCCCGCATAATCCAATCTCTGTCAAACAATTTGATGCTAAAGATCTCCTGGATTACAACCTCAAGAGTCTTAAATAAAGCAGATGGAATATTCGCGCTACCTTTCAAAACTCAATGAAGCATTCGTTATACAATAGCGCATGGTTAGTCCCTCATGCTTTCTAGCACTTGCCTTTAACTGGTGATCAAAATAAACACCTCTAAGTTGTAATTATCATATAGGAGGAGGTAACCAATAACTGATTTTAGACCCAACAGAAGAGGTGTGTGTTCAAAAAGATTCCTCTGACTATCAAACTTTATCTATACAATTAACATGCATTGAAAACCACACTGAAAGAAATCAGAATAAAGTCAATTTAAAGCATAAAACAATACTCTTTAAATTGTAAGTGAACAGAATGCCAGCTATTCTCTCGCCTTGCGGCTTGTCTATGTTCCTGCTAGGACGTCAAATCAAGTACTACCCCTTCCTCGCCTTAAGTGAGTTAGCGAGTCAAGCTCCTGTGAGTTGGTAGCTTGTTTATCTCTAAATAGTAAATAGAATAACAGAAATAAGTAATATTTCTGACCAATCTGGCGCATTCGCATGTATAGCCAATAGTTCCGATGTTATGTCACAATAGTATATCCTTCTTTGTTGTTACAACGACACATGTCACTTCTAGCTTCCTAAGGAGTACAACTCTTTTATAAGGAGATTCCTATTACAATAAATCTAATTCCTTGGTTTTGTCCATTGATGTGCATTTATTTTTTGAGAGGAAGTCAAAAATAAATCTATTCTTGACCACGTGATAGATTTATAAAGATGCAATTGAATTCTTCCATCTGATCTCTTAGTTCTTATTTAATTATTCTATTATATATTGATAGTATATATAATTTAGCATATCTCATTTATATATTAATTGTATACTAACAATTACTATACTTCTATATATATATTATTAATTATTTATATATATAATTTATATACTATTTTTCTATAGGATATATATCCCTATACAGTAATATATATAATCCGGTATTATCTTATAGTATATTTATCTACTACAAGGCTATATATATATATAATATACTATAATATCAAAATATTTTAAAGGGACCATGGGTCTCTCTTTACTTTCATACATTTAACATTTATTATTCGATTCTATAACTACAAATAAGATCACAAGAAACTTACTTTTGTGAAGCTGTGTCTTTTGGATTCCTACTCAAACGCATGGTTAACATGAGGAGAGACTCAATTTAGATGAACACTCTTGTAAAAAAACTACAATAAAGATTTTTTTTGTTAACGTAAGATATAATATACTGAAACATAAGTATTCCCGAATTGCGTGTTTAAGAGAAGGATCACTTTTGAATGATTCCATATTATTCATGCGTTAGGTAAAAAGGATTTAGGATGCACCTTGAGGGACTCCACATTTATTTCAATATCCCCGGTGTGTTGATCTAAGTTGTTATACCTGTATTTATTATTATTTATTATATTTATATATTTTATTTATATTATAATATTATTTATTTTTATATTAATTTGCTAATTGAAAGGACATTATTATTTAATTTTTAATATATTATTAATTATATTTTAATTATCATTTTCACTATTTATTTTTTCCACAATATGTATAGTTTCTTCCAGTTAAAATGAATATTTACCCGCAACACTCATCTTACCAACGCTAAATCTTTCATTAAATTTCCTTTTGTCGATTTTTAATAATCCTCTTATTAATTATTCAATGTTATTTATTTAATCTAATTTTACTTATTATCACTTTTCATATCACACCAACATATTATTATTATTACTCTCATTATATACGTTCTTCTCTCTATTTATGTCTAAATTTC
>JABUQX010130536.1:0-15000 GCA_015478945.1 Trachelipus rathkii
ATAAGAAGTATTATTGGTGACTTGTTTTATGTGTATACTTAATGAATATTGGTGGTAGTGTAGGCGTAGTAAGTGGATATAGAACACTTATATACGAAATAATTATGCAGCTAATAAATATATTATAACAAAGTTATAATTTGAATAGAGAGTGTATAGTATGATAATGTTGATATGTGGGTTATATTCTGATATTTGGTTAGTACAAGTATAAGGAATAGGTATCATTTATATTGGGGATAGTAGGTTTATATTTAGTATAAATAGTAGAGAGGTAATTAGTATTAATGAAGGTTGAAAAAAGTTGATGAATATAGTTAGATTATAATTATGTCACATATATATAGGTATATTTTAAGTGAGTACTCTTATGAAATATTAACTGGATATATAGTGATAAGATATGAATCAATATGAAATACGGAAGTGCAGAAGATTGGGTGTAAATATGATTGAGGTATTTAGAGATAAGATGTGATTGATAATAAGCGTTTATTTAGTAGGGTAATTAGTTACTATAAGCTAGAGATATATACATTTTAGTGAAGGTGAAGAGTGCCAAGTAATAGTACCTATAGTACTTATATAACTTAATGTTATAGGGTAATATGAGGGAATATAATAATGATGGGAACTGTAGACATATTTAATATAGAGGGAAATAATGAGTAATTATCATTATTGTGTATTGTATGGAGAAGGTTATTATGCTGAGGTATACTCTTTATTAGGTATCGTAATAAGAGTGGCCTGTTCTAGTGAAAGTGTGAGACTGAAAAGATATCATGATTGTGTATAGTAAAGAACTATTAAGGTGCGTTTATAGGGAAGTTGAGTGATGGATGTATTATATAGGGTATATCAATATACTTTATACTATTGAAACAAATTGATTTAGAGTTAATAATAATAGTAGGGAGAAGATAAAGATAATTTTAGTATTTATTTACGTGTTTATAATATAGGAATAATTTGCAAACAGGCTGTATGATAGAGTTTAAATAAGCTATATAGAAGCTTTTATGTGATCATAGGTATGTTAGTGATAATTAATGGTGTTTAGTGATGTGGTTATAATAGGTATATTCTTGAATGAATCAAAGTATAAATATTGAACTGAATATAGTTGAAGTGAGCGTTCTGTGTAAGAATAAAATGCGTGTTAATAGGTGGGTGGCTTAAGGATTATTTAATTACCAATATAATACTCATAATTATATTTCACTACATAATATATATATTATTATATATATATATATCTCTAACTATACTAATTATTTTATCAATCTGTATATTATATATATATACTTATTACTATATACATTATATATATAATATATATACCTATATATATTACTTATATACTATATTTATATATATAATATAAATATATATATGATAATATATATATATATATATTACTATATATACTAATATATATAATCTATACTATATATATATCATATATATATATATATATAATATTATAATTATATTATTATATATTATATAATAATGGCGAGAAGTATAAGATATAAAGGGTTTGTGTTATTATATTAATGTCTCCTTGGTTAATTCAAATTTTAGTTAAATATTAAATGGATTGACGGTAGTTAATCTGTGAAAACAAGTCTTGCTTAAAGAGTGAGTGATGACATTGATCGTGAGAATATAATTAATGGTGTCATTGTAATATATGGTGTGTGAATAGAAATAAATATGTAGAGATTATAATGGAGGGTGCCTCTACTAACCTTAAATTAATCTATGTACGGATTAGAATTTGGTTATCTATATGAGTGTGGTTAGAATATCTGAAAGAGAGTTATTTGAGAAGGATTATTTGGCTAGAAGTATATTTGATTCATATTGGCTTTTTCAAACGTTGTAAACAATATATGCAACATCAAAATCTAAATGCGTGTAAAATAGTAAAATTCATTGGATTAAGATGTTAGGTTAACTGTGTTGTGAGTCAGATGGTTAGACTAAATCTATTTCACCTCTCTTAAAATTATTATGTTATTATTATTATGTTGAAGAGTGTTTATGTTAGATGGGTGGAGCAATAGATTATTGGTATTATGACATATTATTATTAAGTTTGTATTTCGAGTTTAAAATAAATTATTATATTGGGATTAATTATTTGCTATTGGATGAAATATAATTGAGTTGAAAAGTTGGTATTACGATGCAGCTCGTAGAGTTAGTGAATACTATAGTTTGAGATAAATATGGAGGAAGGTGGCTGGTTGCAATTTAAATCGATTGGTGAATGTAAAAGGGATTCTAAGACTTTATGATGTTGATTGCTCTAGTGGGTTTTATTCATGAAGTGCATATTAGTTTTGTATATTTACCTTGTTGTTATTGATATAGTATGTTATTGATGAGCTTAATGGTCTTGGAAATACTAGAAGTATAGATCTACAAATGTTCATTTATTGTTAATGAATGGTGTACAAATCTTTAGAGTTCATTAATTTTGAGATTGTGCTTAGGAGTTTGAGAAGAAATTTTGAAATTATAAATGTGAGATGGTACTAAAAATCGTTTATATAGTGAAGTGAGTGGATTCTTGATTAGATGTGTGATATAGAAAAGGGGTAAACTGAGGAGAAATATATACATGACTAATGATTTTGGTTGAGAAATTATGCGATTTTTGGTCATTAACTAATTTTGGGTTGGATGAATAATACGTCCGCAACTTGTGTGTTAAGCGGATGTAGAATTAGTGGGCGAGTGTGTTGGGAAAAACTGACAGGAGACATCTGGGAAACCTGAAAGATAAATAAGTGGATTTGAAATACAGTAGACGAATATGTTTTGATAATGGAGAGAAATGTGAAGTATTTGTGGTATATAGAGTGGCGAGAATGATATAAGGTATATATTAATAGGAGTGATAATGGCGGGGTGATTGTCAGGAGGGCTCGCGCTATAGGTATAGTTTGGTGCCACATTGGGCAGTGAATATAACCCTTACATTTGAATCGATAACTTAAACCTTACTAAGTTAGATATGGTGTCCATCGTCTGTCCTCATGAATAAAGCTTATTTAGGTAGATGGAATTTTTCTGACTGCGAATTGAGCTTCCACTAAATTATAATCTGTGTAACACTTTCTAGTCCTAGTTGAAAGGAAGGGGGCGGTAAGGCTGGGCTTTCTTTTTCGACTTGTGTCATGTGTTCTCTTACTGCTTTTCTTTTCCGATGCTGCCCGTCGCGCACATTACTCCCCATATTCTTCGGGAACAAATATAAGGAAGATGAAAGAGAGATATATATTATAACTTTATTAATGGTAATAGTATGAATTATATATATTCCTGGATATATATATATATACTAGTATATATATATAATATATCATATTAAGTATTACTATACTTACTTATCCTGATGTAACTCATATATTTAATATAGGAGCTGGGCAGTACTTGTCACACTGGAATAACTTTATATTCTCTAGGAAATTTGCTACTTATAGGGTAATACTCCATTTGTGGTGTATTAATGGTTTAGTTCAAATCTGTGCAAATTAGTATAAATTACTACAATATTTCAAAGTAAATTATATATGGAATGATTTTTACCTGTTTTAAACTAGGAAAATAAAAACTTTGGTACATATTAGTTATAAAAACTCATAAGATAAAAAATTCTTGTGAAATTCGGTTCATTCTGTTTTGACAAAATATGATCTGCATAAGTCTATGTTGAACATTTTTTGTTGAGTGAATTAAACATCCAATCAGTTTGGACATCAACCTTTTTTGGCGCGATGGGTGAGTTGTTAGATCATAGTGGAAGGTAATATCTTTAATCTTTATGTGGATACGAGCTATACTTTTTATTTTAGTTATATTTTTTATTTTTTTATACATAAATTTTAAATAAATGAATGGGAATTTTATATATATTACATAATAATAATTATTACCATTAGTTATATTTTTTAACTTATAAGTATATGGATAAATTAATAAAAATATAATTAAATATTAAATAAATAATAATATATATACTATATATATAATATATTATATTATAAATATATATAATATATATATATATATAGTTAAGTATATTATATAATTATATATATATATATAAAATGGTGTTTGTATGATGTTTTTATTGGTTGTTATGTATGTGTATGTAGTGTATGTAAAATTTTCCATTGGGAGTCGGGAGTCGGAATTCAGTTTTAAAATATCGACTCTTAGAGTCAGTGTCAGAAGTCTGGCGTCGGTTGTTTTTATTTTAATATCGACTCTGGGAGTCAGAGTCGGAGTCGATTTATTTTTTTTTTCGACGACTCCCCATCCCTAATATATATATATATAATGATTTAATAATTTTTTTTTTTTAAGGGTGTGCTGGAGCCATTGGTGGACAGTGAGGGGGGGACGAAGTAATCTGTCTTTTCCACAGGTAGGCCCGACAATGAAACCTCGAATCCTTATCATTTTTGCGGTTCACGTTGGGTATTACATCTTTAGTTAAAAAAAAAAATAAAATTCTAAAAGAAATTAAAATTTTATACTTCAAAACAAGCAATAAATTTTTTTTTTTTTAAATAAAGAAATACCAATAACACGTGGTAAACCACAAAGATGCAGAGGAGTCGGGGTCTGTCGGCCTACAGGTGGATAATAAATATTTACGAACACTATAGTCCCTCCGACTTCTCTGTCACCATACGGCTCCAGCCCATAAAAAGAATTAAATATAAATCATTTATATATATATATTTATTACAATAATAATATACTATAATAACTTTCTTATTTATAATATATATATATATATATATATTATATTATAGATATATATTATACCATATATCATTATATTATATAATAATTCAAACCTTTTTTTTTCCCATGATGGGGGTAAGGTGTGTGACATGCACATCGAAAAGAAAAGTAGCAGAAGAACATGACAAAGTCGACAATAAGATAAAGCCCAGCCTTAACCCTGCCCCTGGCCTGCAGGTGGGTCTCACAACATACCCTCCAAAACTAAGTCCAAATTCAACTCCTATTAATATGCAAACCTTTTTCTCTCGCCTTGCAACCCTCCACATTTCTCTTCCTTCAGACATTCGTTAACTGACTTAATCCACTTTTCTTCGTCTCCCAGGCCGGTCGATTCCCAACACACTCACCACTACTACAATCCTGCTTATAACCAACCAAGATTCATAGTCATATCATCCCTTTCACATGAGCATACACCATCTCAACCGTACTTTCATTTTAACTCTTCATTACCCCTGTTTTCACACCCACATAACTCTCTAATCGTTCATTTAATCATTTTTTCATTACTTTCACACACACATCACACACACACATATATATATATATTAATTATATATATATATATACTATTTTATATATATATATAATATATTTATATTAATATATATAGGTATTATATATATATAATTAATGACTATATATAATTACTATTATATATATATATATATATATCATTATATCATAATATATATATATTAAGTAAAAAAATTAGTTTTTAATAAAATTTCTTAGAATTTCTCAATTTCAAATTACAATATGGGTTCTCGTAATATATTTGTTGGTTATAATTTTTTTTATAGAAATTTTTGTCCACGTATTTCAGATTGTGTGATAACAGGTGCGCTGCAACGCTTATAAGAATAATCCTTTGGGAGTTTTAACAATTTTATAGAAGCTGTAACTTTTTTTTCTAAAAGAGAGCGACGATTTTCGTTTTCATAAAATTCTCATATATTTTTTTTTTTAGAGTTAATATCTGTGATTTTATTTTATAATAATCTGGGGTGACACTCCTTTGGGGTAACAAACTACATATTATATATATTGATATATATATATATATCTATATATATATATTATATTAATATATATATTATATAATATATTAGCGGTCGGGCGGGGTGACGTGGAACCAACTTTAAGGTACTAACTTGGTTTCTCATACCGACTCTCCCCTAATGCATCATTTTTGGAAATTTTTTTTTTTTTGTTAAATCAACAAGG
This sequence comes from Trachelipus rathkii, assembly GCA_015478945.1. Taxonomy (NCBI): domain Eukaryota; kingdom Metazoa; phylum Arthropoda; class Malacostraca; order Isopoda; family Trachelipodidae; genus Trachelipus; species Trachelipus rathkii. Next base: position 6,061 of record JABUQX010130536.1, read on the forward strand.
CCCTATAGTCGGGCATAAGCACACCAAAAAAATAATAAATGTAGATGTCTAATTAAATTAAAAGTTTATTAAAATATAGAGTTGAAATTCGCCGAGTCAGCCGACCGTGGAGGGGTGATGCGGAACACCATTGAGGGGTGACTCGAACCATCTGTTTAAATTCCTTCGTCTTTTTACGGTGTGTGATCACAGTGTGTGTGTGTGTGAGTGTGTTAAATAATATAATAATAATTATTTATCATATTATAAAATTCGTAAAATTATATGTCATAATGATTATAAAATACGAATAAAATAAGGTGTTCGATTCACCGCTCTCGCCAAATAATTTTGAACGCTTTTTTGAATCGTTTTTTTTATTGATATGCATTTGCAGTTGATTAAATTTTCTATTATATATTTATTTTATTTTTTAATTACATGTTAAATTAATTATACGTAATAAAAATGTCATAATAATACGTAAAATACGAAAAACGAATGGTGCGTACCGGAGCCACCCGCTGCCATCCATTTTACAGCGGCGTGAATCGGACCAGGTTAGGCCCGTTTTTTTGCCACTAATACTGCTTGGATCAAAAATTTACTTTGCCAGTTTAAAGCTAACATACTCGAGTGTATCCACTGAAAAAATAATTAAAATCGATCCACAATTTTTCATTTTATAACGAAGTCAAAAAAGGAAGATTTGCAAAATTTTCAATTTTGAAGTTAAATTCAAGAATAATTCGTTCGCAAATTTCTACCATTTTTTTAAAAATAAAAACTTTCTAGAATTAAATAAGATCTAAATAAAACTTGTAGTACTGACCAGGCGTTTGGCTATAAAATGAGGAAAATTTTTATTTTTTTTTTTATTATTTTTTTATTTTATTTAGAGTGGCCCGAATCACCCCTCCTAAAGAGGCGGGCCCGGATCACCCCGCCGACGTCTAATATATTTCATATATATAATTATATATAGTATATAACATAGTATATATATATATATATATATTATATATACTATATTATAATATAATATATGTATATATATATATATATATATATATATAATATATATATATATATATATATATATTTTATATTATATATATAATAAATTACTTTTTTTCCTAGACTGGGGGTAAGGTGTGTGCAATGCACCAGTAGTAAAATAGTAAGTAGTAAGATAATATGACAAGTCTGAAAAGAAAGCGACCTTAAACGCCCTTCTATTACTATTAGTGAGAGACTCGTCGCAGTCAGAAAAATCCACCTAGAGCTTCACTGGATCGCGACGGACCCTCACGCTATGGTAAATCGTCAGTGTAAGGTTTCATCCCTTGGCCCAGGTGGAACACAACCCGTACCCTCTCACAACCACCCGCCATTCCTCCTATTATGCCACCTTCTTCTCGCTTCTGTCAACTCACTATTTCTCTCCTCAGACTTCTTACTAACTCATCCATTTTTCTCACTTCGGTCTCATCCACCCGGTCGGTTTCTTCAACACAACTCGAGCCACTATATACATCGCGCTTAACCAACCGACTATCATTCATACTTTCCAAATGACCAAACCAATCTCAACATTACTTTTCATTTATTTCTCATTTACCCCTTTCTTCACCACATACAACTCTCTAATCGTTCATTCTCATTTTATCAAATTCGTTCAAACCACTAACACGTCCCAGAGATTGTCCATTACTGAACACATTGAATTTACATCTATACTCTTATTCCAGAGCATCAGTCAAAGTACACTAATACCATTACTCGAGAACTATAGTCCGCTTTACAATCCATCAACTATATAAATTAGGCACCAAGCAACTTCTTGCCATTCACAACTTTCCTACTACATACTGCATCATCCGTTCCTCCTTTTTCATCCCACACTATATCCTAAATATTTAAACTCAGACACTTGTTCCACGCTGCTCACTACATTCTGAACAAAAAACTCACACCTAGGTACTGTCACTCAACTTACACAACTACATAACCTTACTGCTTTTATATCTGCGTTTTATACTTTCAAACCCCTCTTTTACACACCCTGCCAATATCTCTTCTACGCAATCTTGACAAACTCTTCTTACAGATTCAACCAACATAAAACCAAATCATCTCATATAATAGGTAGGGGAACCCTCCCATCACCTCATTCTCCCTATCATTTCTATAACAACATTTACCCTGCACCTACAATCTCTAAATTCTTTCATAACCCATCATATACCAAATTGAATAACCAAGAAGACAAAGCACATCCCTGCCTCACTTATATTAATATTAAACCAATCGATTAATATTACTTACAAATTAACTTTTGAACACCATTTCAAATATTCTTACACACGCTTCATCTTTTATATCGTCATACATACTTTGGATTCCATTCAGAAGCCTACCTACATATAACAACCTCAATATCATTACACTGCATTGGTCTTCTGCTATATATCCTATCAACGCCTGGTTGCAATCCATAAAACTAAATACAATTTATTATTCTTTTCCCTCATTTTATCAATCATTTGCTTCAATGTTAAGATTTGATCCACACTATCCTCTCAAATCCTGAAACGTACCTTGTTCTTCACCAATTCAGTTCTTCAGTCACTCGTACGCACTCTTTCGAGCTAAAATACCAGCACTATATTATTCCTACAACACTCAAACTATTCCCACTAATTCCTACAGTTCCCTTATCTTCTTACCCTTTTATAAGGGTACTATTACCGCTCTCTCCTCCAATCGCCTCGGAACTATAGCCTCCATAAACGCTTTATTACACAACTTTCCAATCCAATCAATCACCATCTCGCCTCGTTTTTGATCATTTTCACCAGTAATTTCATCATTCTACACTGCAGATTTACCATTCTTGCAACTTTCTCAACTCTACCCATTTCCTGCTCTTTGCTAATAACCTCATCCCAAAAGTACCTATTTTCCTTCTTGCCCATCCAAACACACACCATTCAACTATCACCTTCATTCTTACATATTAGCCAATATTATAACAGATTTTTCGAAGTGTTTCTTTCCATCGCCTCACATCCATTTCAGATACGTTCAAAAGTACATCCCTATTTCATTATATAACTAAGCATATTATTATATACTATATATATATATATATCTTATATATATATATATATATATTATATTATATATTAATATATATATATATTATATATATAATATAATATATATATATATATTATTATATATTAATATTAAACCTTAGGAATTTGATATAATATTCCTTCTTGAAGACAGGGCCTAGATTCATTTAACAATCGGTACTTACTAAACGGAGCTTGATAATATTTTTCGTCAAGACAAACCCTATATATAAATAAATAAATAAATAAATAAATAAATATATGATACATATTTATTAAGTATTATTATTATTTTATATATAATTATAAATATATAGTATTATATTATATTAATATATATATAATTATTATATATTATAATATTATTATATATATATTAATTAATTGACCCTATTTTTTCTATTTTTAAATTTCTCTCCTTCTTTTGTATTTATGTATGTATTTATATATCTAATCTTTTTTTACAGAATACTCATAATTCATAATTATTATTCATTATTAAAATAACTATATATTAAAATATTTTTTATTTGTTAGAAATAAATTTCTTGTACTTTTTTGTCAAAGAGTGCCATGGGTAATTATTACTTCTTATTAATTATTATCATTTTTATGTTTAATTATTATTTGTTGTTATTATTCCTTAGTTATTATTATTATTATTAATTGACATTGAGCTCTAAAACCATTTAAGGGAAGAAGAAAATAAGTTGTCATACTGATTTATAATTCTATAATTTTTTATTTTATTATTTGTTTATTATTTGTTTTGTTTTTATATAGAAATATTATGTAGTAAATGGTAATTTCCTTAGGTTTCCAGCTTTGTTTCCTCTTACTATAAGATAACATTAAACTCTGAAATTGGTCAACTGTGATGTAAATTCTCCTTAATTGTCATGAAGTAAAAGAATTACAAGCTCTATCAATCCTCAACCAAATGCAAAGAAATTAATAATATATATATTATCTATTTTGTATTTTCAAATAGAGATATTATTATGTTATTGTCTAGTACAAAAATTTCAAACTTAATACCGTTTATTGTTTAGTTTATTGTAATAAAACTAATTAACAAACTTATATAGTTATTGTGAAAGCGACAAATAAGGTTGCTTTAATTGGTAACTCCTGGAGTGACCCATTCACTTTTAACAAAATTTTTGTTCGTCATACATTCTTTGTATTATTTTATATTTTTTTAGTATTTTTGTTTAGTTCTTTTATATTAGCTTTGTTTATATTTGTTTTTGGAACCCATTGAGCATCTTTGTGCTGTAAAAATAAATTATATCTATCTATTCGTATCATGTCTTACTATGCACTACTACTACTATTATACTATTTAACGTATACTCGCTACTACTACTACTTTTTAATCTCCTACTACTATTAGTTTATACTACTCCTCTTACTATTCTATACTTAACTACTTAATATGTTATCTGATTTATTCCCTTCTTTCTTCTGAACTATATCTTCCTCTCCCTTCTTCATCTCAAAATTTTTCTCATCCTCCGCCTTTGTATGATCCTCACCAACACTATCTGTTACAACAATCGCTTAATCAACAATTATTGATGTCACAACATCAACAACAACTACATCAACAGAGTACTCCACCGCCTCCTCCTCTTTCTGCAACTTTGCCGGCGACTACCTGGCCTATATCGCGTGTTCCTCGCCTGACCCCACCACAATTTAGGAGAGATGATGTTGATTTTAACCGATTCAGCAATTTTGAAAATTTTCCTTTGCTTCGCTTTCCATATACAAGAATCGATAAGGCTAATGCTTTTCTGCTCTCCATTTCCTATGAAGTTCAGAAATCAATCCCTCATCAATCTTGTTACCTATTCATCAGCTCTCTATTATCCTTATTCTACTCTTTGGTTGAATATATTGATCGTACCTCTTTTCTTCCTCTGTGCTACCTGATTTCACGAATTAGTTAAATGAGGTGATTGGCGAGATATGTCTTTCTCTAACAGTTCTTAAACCGTAGCTCTCTATTTCTGGGTCCTTGCTGATAGTAGCCAATGCTCGTTTCTTCGCAACTCTATCATCTGTCCTGGACAGTCTTTCCTGCCTTTTGTTAGTACTTCCTTGCTCTCTCATGGGTGACTTAGCCTTGTCTCTTATCAAAGATATTAGCCGAACGTGCGGATGTTATATATTATTAATTCGTGCCATATACAAATTCTTTTTCTATTCTCCTATAACTTATCTTCTTTACACCGCTATGGGTTTACACTCTCTATAGAGCGAAATATTTAATCTAGTTCCATTTCTATACTTCTTCTTCTATTTAATGTTTCCTATCTCAATTTACTATAAATTCTTATACTTTCTCTTTTCTTCTACTATCTTTCAGTTCATCTCGCTCGTCTACTAATATTCTCACCCTTATCTATGTTCCTTCTTCTCTATTGTCCTCCTCCTCACAGTCTTTCAGAATTCATAACTTAGACCTCTTTAACAAATATTCTTGACCTATAATGTTGAACAATATGAATGTTCAATAAAATTATTTCCTTTGCAACAACAAATGTTCTTTATATTTCTCGTTGTCAGTGTCAGCAATCTGCATCTTCTCGCACTAGATCTCGTTCTCCTTCACTTTCTACCGTTCTTCTTTGCCACAACCTCCTCAGGGTTCTCCTTTATGCTTCTATCATTATCATTTTGGTGTTAGAGCACGTAACTGCATTCCTCCCTGTAATTTTAAATCTACAAATTCTCTTCAGGGAAACTCCACTCGGGGGGACCCGTAAGATCATTGCGTGACTCCTCCCTCCCTTGGTCATTTCCTCAATGCAATCTCTGATTCACTCCATATCCTACTGTTTCTTATTTTAGTCTTCGGTTTCTTGCTACTACTATATCGTTTCTTACTTTACTGTTCCCTATTTTCTGTTGATTCTTTCTTCTGTTTACTATTCTGAATTACATGTGTTCATTCCAGGTTCGCTTTTTACGTAATAGTTTTGATGTGAATTTCATTAGACGATTTCTATCCTTATTGACTCATCCCGAGGCAGTAGTTTCTTCTTATTTTGATGTTCATAGGTTTTTGTTCTTCTCTTCCGCCTGTTGTTTCTCATTTACGGGCTGCTAATGGTGGTTCTAGCATTGCTGTCTATGGTGAACAACTCCTTACTTTATCTATTGGACTGGTCGAGGTCGTTCTTTTCCGAGTTGACTTTTCTCTGGCTGATGTTACACTCAAAAACATACATTGGTGAATTTTTTTACGTCTCACATTTCAATATTTCTTATTGACATGGCACAATATCGTCTACTTGATGACTACTTCTTATGTTCTTGTAATGCTGTATTCCTATTTGATTCTTCTAATTTATGGTATCAAAGGCGGTTGTCTCTATGATTCCCTCCTCTTATTCTTCTTTTTACGCTCTTTTGGGGCATTCTTGATTTTCATGACTTAATCCAGCCTAATTATCTAATCTTTCTTCCGCGTTCACCATGTAAGCATTAACAATTGAGAACAAGGTAGTTGCCTCTGTTTAGCAAGGCCTCGAGACTTTATCCAGAAGATTTAAACGTTGCGCGTGTTTGTAAATTTGACTGCTTCTGGAATAACGGGTATTTTTCCCCTTCTACTTCATCCTTATCAGTTCTCTCGCTTCACAAAATTGTTTTAAAAAAAGGGCCAGTATTCATTTTCGCTTTATGTGGGGACTTACAGTGTTATAAATTCTAAACTGTTGCTGATACTTTAATTCTATTTATCCTCTCACCTTCATAATGATATTTTTACTTATCTTCTAAATGGATGAAATTCATTTTTTTTCTTGATTAAAATCTGCTTCCTTCAATTCCTGTTATCTCACTAGATGATACGTTACCTAAAACTCTGATTTTGCATCCTTTTGCAATTATTTAATGTATCTAAACTTTTATAATGCATTTGGGTCATTCCTTCGTAATGCAGTGGCTTAACTTTTCAATTGATTCTAGATCATGTTTACCAGTGGTGTTTACCCTTTGTATATGCCTACATTGATGATCTATTAGTTGCTTCTCGTTTTCATACGGAGGATCATCTTTCTCCATTTCGTACTGTTTTCTCATCGTTTATTCTCAAATAAACATTTCAGAACTTTAAAAGAAAGATATGAAATGTATATTATATCACAACATCTCGTAAATTTATATTCTTTCGGTCTTCTCCAACTACCATGATCGTGTTTCTGCTATTCGTAATTATCCTCTTCCTACCACTCAGAAAGATCTTCGTGCTTACCTAGGTCTCCTTAATTTTTATCGTCGTTTCCTCCCCAAGGCTGCTGCCATATTAGCTCCAGTTACTGCTTTGCTTGTTCAAGGTCGTCGGGGCAGCTCGACAATGGTTAATTGGACTGATGCTGCTTGTGAGGCTTTTGAACAGAGTAAAACTCTATTGGTCAACAACACTCTTCTTGTTTTTCCTGAACACGGGGCTAAACAGTTAGAGTTATTTGTAGACGCCAGTGGATTTGGTATGGGAGCTTCACTAGAGCAACTGCAAAATGGTGCTTGGCATTCTCTCGCTTTTTATTCTCAGAAACTTCCTCCTGCTGTCACTCCGCTATATATGTATTTTTAATGGTCGTGAGCTATTTGTGTTTAATATATCTGCAATTAAATACATTTTAGACTATTTTCTTGTGAAAGGTCGTCAGTTTTAATGTTTCACGGTCATTAAACATCATTCTGCTATTACTTATATCTGTTTCTTTAACAAAACTTATTTTCCTTTTCCTAATCTCTGTGAAATTTCGTCATCTTGGATTTTAATTGCCAATTTACTCAACTGACTTCGTTAAATTCCTGGTCGTGATAATCTAGTGCTATGCTTTTATCTCTGATATCCCAGGTAAATGCGGTTTACGCTTTGCCTACATTAGACTTACTTTCTGCTATGTCGGTTGCTCAAAATGGGGGAGGTATCTTAAATTCTCCCTGCTAGATAACTTCTATTAAACTCTCTAACTCTTTCCTTTACCTGATTCTATCGATGTTCATATTTATTTGTGACATTTCTACTGTGCAGAGTTCGTAATTTTACTTCGTATCTGCCTTTTTCAAAGAGGTTATTTTCTTTACTGCCACCTTCATGTCTCTTTTCTTCTCATCCTTGGTAATTAAGTCGTTCTCAAAAAACTTTTTATCCTCTATCGTTTTTTTTGGCCTAACATGCATACTGACATCTCTTTTTGGGCTCGTTCATGTATTGCTTGTCAAAAAACCGAATAGTTCATAGACCAACTCACCTTTAGGTTTCATTTCAATTACCATCTTGTCCGTATTTCTCTTTAAACTTTTGATAAGCAATGTTCACCGGATGATACGGAACGGATTTACTTTATTTATTGACTATGGTTGTACAAGATCATACTCATTGGCCTGAAGTTTTCCCCTCTTTCATTCTCTACTGCGTTAGAAAATTAATTGTCTAAAAACGTAGAATTTACTTTACTACTTGGTGGCTCGTTTTTGGTGTTCCTTATCCTCTATTGTCAGCTGTGATATGGCCCACAATTTGTATCCGATTCTTTGGCCGGTGATTTCTTTATATCTCTCCTTGGGTTTGACATTCAATTTTACCGTACTATCACTTACTCAAGGATAAATTCTTAAATGGTTGAGTACCGTCTTTCATAGCCTAAAATTAATGAATGAGCTATGCGGCTGCTCCCTATCTCAGTACAATTGGGTGGAGGAATCTTCTGGTTTTTAGCTTGGTATCTTGGTTAAGGGAGATTTGATCAATCTTTGCAGCTGACCTGGTCATGGTTCACCCTTTGCGTCTTCCTGG
>JABUQX010130536.1:25000-28247 GCA_015478945.1 Trachelipus rathkii
CTTCATTTATTGTTATTAGCATCACTTAATCTCCTCTTAATACATTATTGCATAATATATATATATATATATATATATATATATATATATATATTTATTTATATTTTTATATATATATATAACTATATATATATATATATATATATATATATATATATATATATATATATATATATATATATATATATATTGGTTTTAAATTTTTACTTTCTTCTTTTTTTGAGCTTATGTACAGGATCCACCACGGCCCACAAGGAAGCGCCCACACTGGGTTGAATATTCAATTCCATGGGGTTGGGGGGGGGACCCTGGCTCATACTTATTTTAAAAGTAAAAAAAAAAATATTCAGATGGCGAAATGAATATTCAGTCAAAAAATAAATAAAAACACGTCCTAACATTTATAAATAGTCCTTATATTACATTACAAAAATATATATTGTGAAGAATATTCAGCTGTTGAAGGTAAGAGAAAATAGTTACTATTAAAGATACTATTAAATACTGAATACTGAATAAATGAAATAAGAGTGGACTTGGTTAATGAATAAAATTAGAGAGAGGGCAATCATTTTAGAAATTAATTATGGGGTAAAAATTGAAGCATGAGGGAGGAGAGTATAGTAGAGGTTGAGGTCAGGAAAGACAGCAGACCCACCCACACTGTCCCCTGTCTTAAAGCCCTCAGTAAACACTGGGGTAAATCCTCCGTGAACTGCGGACCGAGACAAAAATGATGTCTTTAACAGGGCAGCAGGGTTGCTAGATTTGGAGAGAGAAGTCAGGACCAGGCAAAAGGTGGAAGCAGGAATAGCCAAGGTGTATTCCCTTCATCGTAAGAGAACGGTAGTACCTTTTGCAAAGGGATGTTGAGGAAGTTAAGGATGTTATAAACTGTGTTTGCAAATGGTCAGTAAGGAGGATTCTGAGGTATCTCTCAAAGAGTTGGTTAGAGCTGATGGTAGTGAGGTTTGAAAACGAAGATAACTTGTGCCCATGATGTATTCCTTCTAGGAGAGAGAGTGGCATCAGGTCGGATTCAACTTCAAGGCTCCCGGGGGAACGATCGGAAGGGTCCAGGGTTGTGTGTGTGTGTGTGTGTGTGTGTGTGTGTGTGTGTGTAATATATTATTATTATTATTATTATTTATTATTATTATTATTATTATTATTATTTATATATTATTATTATTATTATTATTATTATTATTATTATTATTATTATTGTGTGTGTGTGTGTGTGTGTGTGTGTGTGTGTATTATTATTAATATTATTATTATATTATTATTATTATTATTATATTATGTATTATTATTATTATTATATTATTAGTGGTATTATTATTATTATTATTATTATTATTATTATTATTATTATTATTATTATTATTATTATTATTATTATTATTATTATTATTATTATTATTATTATTATTATTATTATTGGTTTTACTATTATTATTATTATTATTATTATTATTATTATTATTATTATTATTATTAGTTTTATTTATGTGAGTATTTTGAGGTGAGATGACGTAATAGGTCAAGCACGCGATGACAAATGATTTTCAAGAGTTTAATGTGCGGTGTCTATGTTAAGTGGTCATCTAGAAAGAGGCCTAGAAATTTGACTTGTGAAGTTACAGGAATGGGTGAACCACATAAGGTTAGTTAGGTTCGCGGGAGGAAGTTGGCAGGTTCTTCGACTCTTTTTTTTTTTTTTTTTTTTCCAAAATAGGACTACTGAAGGAATTTTGGTGGGTGAGAAATGAAAGCCATGGGAGTTAACCCATTGTGAAATATTCTCAATAGCTAGTTGGTGTTGCCGTTCAAGAAATGGTAGCCTGGTACCGGCAATGTTATGCGCCATCAGGTCATCAACGTAGAGAAAAATTGACCTCCGCTGGGACGAGGATACGTCATAAGAAGGGAGGAGGCAAAAAATTTGAGGGGATACGACGTCTTCAAGACTCCCGTGGCTAGGGAGAAAAACCGTATGGCTCGGCAACCTGTTATGTTGCTGCTACTACTATAGGTACTCTTTTTTTTTTTCTTAGGAATTCAAATTAATTATTTTTATCTTCAGTCTCATTATTCATGGTCAGTGCTTGAAACCATGAAAAAATCATCGCATCACTTAAGTAATTTTAGATCATCTAAAGCGATTTTAATGGTGATCCAATCATTCATTTATTTTCTAGACTGAATTTGTATAAAAAATCAAACTCTCCTCCACATCCAACATGCGTTGTGTCATTTGTGGATTGCTCTTTAATCTCGTGTTGATTAACTTCAACTTTGGTCATTAAAATTTTCTTGCTTTGATGATAAATCATAATAAAGGTTAATTATCCAGACTATCATACTTATTTCGCGAGGATGCATTCGGAACAGTCAGAATGTGAAGGAGAATCTTTAAAAATTTGGGCATAATCTTATATATATATATATATATATATATATATATATATATATATATATATATATATATATATGTAGCTATATATATATATATATATATATATATATATATATATATATATATATATATATATATATATATATATATATATATATATATATATATATATATAGCGAGAGTGTGCGTGTAGAAGAGTGAAAAAATTCCATCGTTGCAAATGCTTTTGTTCTAATTACGCATAATTTATTGTCATTAGAATATTAATATTTTAAATTTCCGTTATATCAAAGTTTACCATAATATGGTAAACTTTGGTTATATTTTATGAAATAATAGTTTATATGCCTTTTTCATTAACCTTAGTCCGATTATCTTTCATTATTTGGTCATTCACCGTTCAGTATTAATCGTATCACTAGCTCGTCTTACCAACAGAATTTTCAGACTTTTTATTCTTATGTATAATGCAACATCTTGTGCAGTATATGGAAGAGAAATGTGATAAACTGACATCTTTTTAACGTTTTCTATCATAAAAATAATTAAAATGAGTCTTCTCTCGTTACGATTGGGTCAAAGGTTTTCTTATAATTTTTCAAGAACCATAATTAGATAGAGACTAATATACATCATTTACATTTGTAACAATTTAGTTGCATAAAAGTATAAATTAAGCTCTTAATATATGGGTATTAAATATCACTCACTGATTTAAAATTAATAAAATGGAATAAATAATAGATAATAAAATAAATGCAAGCATGTTAGTACTCACCATGTCTATCATGAAGAAGCTGTAGCTCATGCAAGCCGAGATCAGCA
>JABUQX010130537.1:0-2500 GCA_015478945.1 Trachelipus rathkii
ATATATATATATATATTATATATATTTATATATATATACTTAGAGAGGAGGCCCTTGACTTTTCTTGTGTTGTGCTTCATCATGTCACTTCATTTTATTATTAAATGTACACAAATTAAAAACATTGTTAAAAACACTTTTTTTTAAAAAGCTAATTTTTGTCCCGACACGTGAGACCTCTTCAGGCTAAGCGACTGGATTTCTTCTTGATCTTCATCAGTTCAAGCGTGTGTTCCAGTTGGTCTGCTATTTTCATGGTGTTGTTGAAATATTTTGATGTTTTCAGATATTCATTTTGTATAAAATCTATCTTAATTTCACCGGGATGCTTATTGTAGTTGTTATTATTATAAATGCAAAATGATTCCAGATTTGTGTGATGGTTCGCGTGATCAGATACTTGATCATCTTTATATTATGATATTGATAGAGGGCCTGTGTTACGCCCATGACTTGTTAAAGCTGAATTTATGCTGTCCTTTGTGCAGGTCATCTGTATGTTGATTTTTCTTCTTTTCAAATCTATGGTTCCACCTTTATATATATATGCTTTATTGCAAGTATTGCAGGGATGATATACAGCTTTGGGGGAGATTTTCGTTTTGGGGGTTTGAGAAGTTTTTAAGGTGATGCTATTTGATGGAAGAGGGTAATATTTATTGGTATTATTTGTTTTAACGAATATAATGGTAATTGTGGAATTGGTAAAAAGGAGGTGTTGCTATTTTTCGGGGAAAAGGTGCTATAGTACCTCTTTTTGCTTTGTTAAATGCTTTATAGATGAAAAACTCAGGATAGTAAAGTGATTTGAAGTACAGAATGTGCATTTAGTTTCTTGTGCCAGAAGAGGGGGAGAGTATATACGAAAGCACGGAGAAATAGAGATGACAGAACAGCTATTTGTTTGGGGAATGATTAGAGAGCCAATGTATATAGTTGGTGTGAATGTTGGTTTTCTATATATAGTAAATTGCAAGTGATTGTTATTCCATGTGATTAAGGTATCGAGGAAGGGGATAGAGTTGTTGGAAGGTATTTCTATCATGAGAGATTAATGAGATGTTTTAATATATGAAACGAGAAGGCCAATCTCTCATTACAACATAACTTCTTTCATTTTTAATGGCAAATATTAAACAAACTTTCGGCCTGAGTATGCTTAATTTGTCTCCCCATACTAGTAACATATATATATGGAACTAAATAGAATTTTATCATATTTTACCCCCAACCCCTTTATTAAACAATAGTTTATGGATTAGATATGTAGATGACTTTTTTGTCTCCCTCCCTCACAACACCAACCCTAATGATGTCCTAAACTATATTACCTCTATTCATCCTTCAGTTCAATATACGATAGAAATGCCTTCCAACAACTCTATCCCCTTCCTCGATACCTTAATCACATGGAATAACAATTACTTGCAATTTACTATATATAGAAAACCAACATTCGCACCAAACTATATACATTGGCTATCTAATCATTCCCCAAACACAAAATTAGCTGTTCTGTCATCTCTATTTCTCCGTGCTTTTATCCCCCCCTTCTAGCACAAGAAACTAAATACATCCACAACACTTTCAAATCACTTTACCCCTGAGTTTTTCATCACAAAAAGCATTTAAAACAAAGCAAAAAGAGGTACTATAGCACCTTTTTCCTGAAAAATAGCAACACCTCCTTTTACCAATTCAATTACCATTATATTTGTTAAAACAAATATTACCAAAAAAAATTACTTTCATCAAACAACATCACCTTAAAAACATTCTCAAACCCCTAAAACGAAAAGAAAATCTCCCAAAAGCTGTATATATCACATCCCCTGCAATACTTGCAATAAACATATATAGGTGAAAACTATATTTGCAAAGCAAAAATCAACATACAGATGACTTGCACAAGGACAGCATAAATTCAGCTTTTAACAAGTCATAGGCGTAACACAGGCCACCCTATCAATATCAACAATATAAGATGATCAGAAATATCAATCGACGAACCATCGCAAAATCATAAAATCCTTTTGCAGTAATAACTACAACAAGCATCCCGGTGAAGTTAAGATAGATTTATACAAACGAATATCTGAAAACATCAAAATATTTCAAAAACAACCAGGAAGAAAATAGCAGACCAACTGAAACACACTTAAACTGATGATAAAGATCAAGAAAGAAATCCAGTCCCTAAGCCTGAAGAGGTCTTGTCTTAGGACAAGAAGTTCTCTTCTTTATATTTATTTCATTAAAAAAAAAAAAAGTTTCTTTTTACAGTTATTTCATTTAAGTGAATTTAGTAATAAAATGAAGAGACAGTAAAGCATAATACTAAAAAGAATCCAAGGGCTTCCTATCAAAGTAAATATATCACTATGACAAAGTAGTTCTTAAATATATATATATATATATATATATATATATATATATATATATATATATATATTATATATATATATATATATATATATATATATATATATATATATATATA
>JABUQX010130537.1:7500-10000 GCA_015478945.1 Trachelipus rathkii
ACAGAATTCAAATCTGCTGATACTGTCAGAAAACAACTTCATGTAGTAGCTCCTGTTCTTTCCTCTCCTTCTCTCTATAAATTTTTATTCACTTCTCTTTTTTGTCCTCTCTTTTTCTTTTCTTTCTCATTTCTTTCTTTCACTTTTATCTTGCCTACTGAGAGGTTGCAAGAATCCTAGTCTGTCCCTCTCTTATATAATAACCAAATACTCCATCTAATAACAAATTCTTTTTTTCCTCCTTTTGAAATTTTACCTTTGTTAACCAACATGTAGCCTTAGATGACCCTAAGGGTTAGCACTGTTATTGTAGCCTTAGAGATGACCCCCTGGGGTTGGTATTGAAACTCTGTGCTCCTCGATCACCCTCTCCCCATCGTCATCTGGCAGTTGGAGGATGATCCGAGGGATGAGAATCGCGCAGATAAGAACTGACATTGTGCAGCCTCACTATCTCCTTTCTTTTTCAATAATTTCCGACAAATTCATTGTCTTAATTAAATTCTATTGAACATCACCTCTCTTCATCAAGACCCTATCCTCTGTTCTTAACAGAAACTCGGGTCTTTTTGCAAACAACAAGAAACAACTTGGTAACTTTCTTATCCTTTATATCCTATTTTTACATTCAAGGAGAGGTTTTATGAGTATCACACGACAATTCTATTATATTTTTTTTTTTTTTTACCAAACTTGACAACAAATTAGAGCCAGTTTTGAACCCATCTGGTGATGAGTTTTTGTTTTACCTTGTTGTGCTTAAAGTTTAATGTTGTTGCTGTAGGACAGCTGAAGCAAAAGAAGAGGGTTCTAATTTTGTCATTGTACATTTTAAAAGATATTATATATATATATATATATATATATATATATATATATTATATATATATATATATATTATATATATATATATATATATATATATATATATTATAAAAGAGCATGGGAAGAACAGAGATAAGTAGAAGCTATATGGACACATGAAAGACAGCCCAACTGTCTCATACCAGACCTCAGTAATGAATTGAAGTTATTATTATTATTATTATTATTATTATTATTATTATTATTATTATTATTATTATTAATTATTATTATTAATTATTAATTATTAATTATTAATTATTAATTATTAATTATTGATTATTATTTTTTATTATTATTATTATTTATTACACTGCAACAAAGTTTTGCGCAAAACATTTCTGAAGTCATTTTATAGGTAACTTGTTGCATTGATTCCGAATATGACCTCCGTTTTCCTAGATTGGCTCTAGTTTTTGAGATACAGGGTGGTCACAAAAATACATTAATAACAACAATTTATGTTAGGTTGTAACGTAATTCACAATAAAAAAACACGAAAGATATATATCAAATTGTTAAAAAAGTAAATTATAAATGCTATAGGTCAACAACATTCAATTCAGTACAACTGAATCACAATTAATGCATTAACTAATCGCCTGTCTATATGATGTCTTTTCTGCGTGCAGAATGTAGAAATCACGTTGAAGGCTCAACAATAAGTCTGCCATCATGTGTGTATCCCATCTTCCTTGGTATCTTTCTCCCATCACGTTGATTATCTTGATGGAACCTCTCCCCTTGTTCCTCACTATAAACATCCTAGATTATCCGGAACCGATCTAAGTGACTATGTAAGAAAGTGAACTTTTATGCTCCTATTAGCATTCAAAAAAGTTTTGAAGTCTGAAAGCATTTTCTGTACGAGTTCTACATAGTTGGCGATTTATGGTTGCCCAAAAAGTTATGAACAACCAAGACAAAACTTTTCCAGGCAGATGCTTCAATATCACTCATGGAACTTATAAATTATCATCCTTGATGATTTGGCGAATTTGAGGGCCGCTAAAGATTCCAGCTTTGAGTTTCTCCATACCCAACCCTGGAAAAAATCTGCAAATATATTTGAAACATTCACCATCTTTGTCTAGGGCCTAACAAATTGCTTCATCAGTCCTAGTTTGATGTGGACGTGGTGGGAAAATAAATTTTTCCCTGTCAACCAGTGGTTCGCTAATGATATTTTGATGCACCTACAGTCATATTTCCCTAGCAGGCCATACAACTTTTTCCCAGTGGTCTTCTTTAGCCCTACTATCCCACAAGCATATGAAACAAGGGTACTTAGTATATCCGTTTGCTGCCCAAGTAAGATGTTGACCATCTTAAAATCAACGCATATAGACCACTGGTGTTCATTATATCTAAGCTTCTGCAAGATCATTCTTATATTTTCATATTCCTCTTTCAGTTTTGTTGAGTGACCTATTGAATCGATGCATAACTATTGCCATTGTTCAATAAAACACCCTTCAAGCTTCTCGTTGAACTATCCCTAAACAATCGCCAATCTTCTGGTCGGTATTTAGGTAACCCATTTGGAGTAGGAAGTCCAGGGATGTTCCTACAGTATAATAGGTCTTCTTCTTCAATGAAATCTGGAAGAAGTACTACCTCTCTCGTCCGAAAAAAA
>JABUQX010130537.1:15000-17490 GCA_015478945.1 Trachelipus rathkii
CTTCTTAATTATAAATGCTATTCATTAATTACATTATTTATTATTAAAAATTATTCCTAATTCTTAATTTTTATGGGTTGACCGGGATATTCTAGAGGGGCCAATGCGGCTTCTCAATTATTAATTTATTGGTCGACTGGGATAGTCTAAAAGGACCATGCGGCTTCTTAAGTATTATTCTTATTTTATAATGCAGTTGACTGGGACAATTCCAGAGGATCCATGGGTTAATTATTATTTTTAATTATATATTATTGGTTGACTGGACAGTCTAGATAGGCCCATAACGGCTTCCTTAAGTATTTATTTCTTTATTTATTATTATATGTGTTTACTGGGATATCTACAGGGGGCCCCCCAAATGCTGCTTTTTAAAATTATTAATTTTTATTTGTTGACTGGGACAGTCTAAAAATGGACCATGCGGCTTCTTGTATTATTCTCTTAGTTATTATGGGTTGACTGGGACATTCATGAGAGGTCAATGCAAGCTTCTTAATTATTCAGAATAATAATTAGAAGCTGCATTAAACCTCTGTATAATGTCCCAGTCAACCCATCCATAATAAATAAGAATAATACAAGTAGCCGTATGGTCCTTTTTAGACTGTTCCCAGTCAACCAATAAGAAATTAATCAATTAAGAAGCCGCATTGGCCGCTCTAGAATGTCCCAGTCAACCGCAAAATAAATAAATAAATATAGAATAATACTTAAGAAGCGCATGGGCTTTTTAGACTGTCCCAAGTCAACCAATAATAATATCTATAATTAATAATTTAAAATAAATGAAGAAACCGCATGACGCCTCTAGAAAATGTCCATATGTCAACTCATAATAAATTACGGAATAATATTTAAGAAGCCACATGGTCCTTTTTAGGCTGTCCAGTCAACCAATAAAATTAATAATTAAGAAGCCGCATTGGCACTCTAGAATGTCCCAGTCAACTCATAATAAAAATCAAAAAAAATAAATAAAATAATAAGTAATAATAAAAAGCCGCATGGGCCTATCTAGACTATCCCAGTCACCAATAATAATTAATAATTAAAAATATAATTAAGAAGTCCGCACTTGACACCTCTAAGAATGGTCCCAGTCAACTATAATAAATAAGAAATAATACTTAAGAAGCCCGCATGGTCCTTTTTAAACTGTCCCAGCTCACCCAATAAAAATTAATAATTAAGAAGCTGCATTAGTTCCTCTAGAATGCCCAGTCAACCCATAATAAATAATAATAGAGAATAATACTTAAGAAGCAGCATAAGCCTATCTTAGACGTCCCCAGTCAACCAATAATTAATATATATAATTTAATAATTAAAAATATAAAGAAACCGTATTGACGCCTCTAGAATGTAACAGTCAACTCATAATAAATAAGATTTTTTTAAGAAGCCGCATGGTCCTTTTTGTAGACTGTCCCAGTCAACCAATAAAAATTAATAATTAAGAAGCTCCATTGACCCCTCTAGAATGTCCCAGTCAATTCATAATAAAAAAGAATAAATAAATAAGATAATACTTAAGAAGCCGCATGGGCCTATCTAGACTGTCCCAGTCAACCTAATAAAAAATCTAATAATTAAAAATAATATTAAGAAGCCGCATTAGCCCCTCAAGAATGTAGAATGTCGCAGTCAACTCATAATAAATAAGAATAAATACTTTGGAAGCCGCATGGTTCGCTTTTAGACTGTCCCAGTCAACCAATAAAATTAAATAATTAAGAAGTCTGCATTGGCCCCTCTAGAATGTCCCCAAGTCAACCCATAATAAATAATAATTAATATTTAAGAAGCCGCATGGGCCTATCTAGACAACTTCAAACCTATTCTTATCCTCAGAGCCAAAAATCTACCTCCTCGTTGCTTTTCGTTGCGCCCTCTTCAGCATATCTGTCTCTTTTAATAAGGGTGCTAAAAATTGTAGACAATATTCAAATACTGGCCTAAAATATCTTATCAACATATAAACAAAAACAATATACAATTTATGCATCTGGGATTAATTTTCAATTTTTAACCCTAGGCCCAGCTCTGGGTTCCAAAAATCTTAGCAATGGAACAATAAAACAGCCAGCACTTAAGAATGTTACATGACTTACAGGTTACAATGCCCAAATAGTTTGGTTTGAAAATGAAAACAATATATTATTCAAAAACTTCATAATAATATAGTTTATCTTAATATTTTATTCTATTGAAGTAAATTACTAATATAAAAAAAAAATAAAAAATAAATAAAAAAAAATATAAAAAAAATTTACAAAAAAATCAAATAAAAAATAAAATAAAAAAAATCATGATTTTATTTATAAAAATCAAGTAAAAAAATCAATTGATTTTTTTAATTGATTTTTTTCGTGCCATCCCGTATATATATAGATATATTTATATTATATATAAAACTATATATTATATATATATATATATATATATATATATATAATATATAATATATATATATATATATATATATAT
>JABUQX010130538.1:5000-7500 GCA_015478945.1 Trachelipus rathkii
TTTCTAAATCATTTGAAAATTCTGTTATTGGTCTATTATTTATAATGAATTCTATTTCACAGAACAAAGTGTTCAAGTTATCATCTGTCAGCCTTATTGGCTGTTCTAAGAGTGAAGCTTGTAATATATTTCTTACAGTTCTAATGTGTCTTTCAAAATGACCTCCTTTATGAGAACTATGAGGTGGTTGGAATATCCACTGTATTTCTTTTTGCTCAAAAAATTTATTTACTTGCTTATTATTCCAAATTTTAACTTGTCCTTTTAATTCTTTGTTAGCTTTCACAAAGTTCAATCCATTATCTGATCGGATCAATTTCACATTGCCTCTGCGGCTTATAAATCTTCTTAGAGCATTGATAAAAGCATCAGTATCTAATGAATATAGCATTTCTAAATGTATTGCTCTGCTACTTAAACATGAGAATATTAATCCATATCTTTTTTCTCTTACCTTCCCTCTTCCCCTTACTACAAGAAAAGGGCCAAAGGCATCTATACCAATACTTGTAAATGGTGGTACATCACATTTTAATCTATCTTTCGGCAAATCTCCCATCAACTGCTGAGTTGGCCTTGTATGGAGCTTTCTGCATATAATGCAATCTTTTAGGATCTTCTTAATACTTCTACTTGCTCCAATGATATAGTACTTTTCTCTTAAAGCATTTAAAACTGTTTGTTTTCCTAAATGTCCATTAATTCTATGGTAATGTCTCATTATTAGCATTGTAACATGACTATTTGGCAAGATAATTGGATGTTTAAAATCAAATGATACATCATTCAGATTTTTATTCCTCCCACCTACCCTTAATATTCCATTATCATCTATAAATGGTAGGAATTTTGCCAAAATGTGCCTCTTTGGTAAGGCTTCTTTCTTTTTTATTTTGTATTGTATATCATGAAATTCTTTATTTTGTACATATTTGTAAATAGCCTTTTCTGCATTTTTTAATTCTGTGATTGTCATAGCACCTTTATTCCAGGCTTTTTTATGCAAATTTTCTTTAACTCTTAAAATCCATGCTACTTTTGTTTTTAATTTCATCCAATCTGAGACAGAATGTATGAGCTTGTCTGTTGAACTTTCTTGTAGTTGTATGGTGGCTATTACAGGTTTACTTTTTATAATTTCATCATTTTCATCATCTAATTTATTTTCTTTATTTTGCTCAGGCCATTGAGCTTTGTCTTTGTACAAAAATTCTGGACCAGTGCTCCATAGTTTATTGTTCAAAAACTCATTAACAGATATTCCTTTACTTGCTATATCTGCAATATTTAGCTTGCCTGGTACATAATTCCATTGGCTTATATCTGTTTGTGATCTAATATAATTAACTCTATTATGTACAAATCTTTTGAATCTTTTTGATTCATTTTTAATATATTGTAATACAATTTCACTATCTATCCAAAAATACTCTTTGTTTATTTTCATATCTAATTCATTTTTTAAAATTTGATGTATGTTGACAGCTAATTTGGCTGCACTCAATTCTATTCTTGGTATAGTTAACATCAAATTTTTATTTAATGGTATCAATCTTGTTTTAGATAACACCAATGAACAATATTTTTCATCATTACATCCAATGAACCTTATATATGCTACTGCAGCATATGCTATCTGTGAACCATCTGAAAAATAATGTAGTTCTACCCTTTTATACTTTAGACAATTTGGATTGTATGGCCTAGGACTTGAAAATCATTTAGCTTATTAACATCACTTAGCCATTTTATGTAACTTTTTTTTTATATCTGATGGAATTTCATCATCCCAATTAACCTTTTTATCGCATAAATTTTGAAATATCTTTTTAGCTACTAGTAGCACTGGACTAATAAATCCTAGTGGATCATATATGGAAAAAATGCAACTGAGTATACTTCTTTTTGTCAAATTTTTATTTTGTATATCTACCCTAGCTTTCATTAAATCTATTTCTGGGTCCCAACTCAAGCCTAATACTTTTTGTAAAGGTAATTTATCTAAGGATAAGTTTATTTCTTTAAAATCTTTACTTAAGTCTTGTTTATCAATATTTTCCAAAAATTTCTTTGAATTACTAGCTACTTGATGCAGATTAAAACCACTAATTTTTAAAATCTCTTTAACTTCTTTATAAACTGCTACAGCCTCATTTTCTGATTTCACAGACTTTAAACAATCATCAACATAGAAATTTCTAAGTATGGTATCTTTGGCTAAATTACTGAATTTTTCTGCTTCAATTACATTTGTAGTTTGTTTCAAAACATAATTTGCTATAGAAGGAGAGCTCACACTTCCAAATATATGAACTTTAACCCTGTATTCTTCTGGAGTTTTATCTAAATTACCATCAGGAAACCATAAAAAGCGCTGATAATCTTTATCTTTGTCAAGTACCTGTATTTGATAAAACATCTTCTCTATATCTGCTATGAAAGCATATTTCTCTTTTCTGAACCTTAAAAGGATACCTTGTAGATTGGAAATATAGTCAGG
>JABUQX010130539.1:0-40002 GCA_015478945.1 Trachelipus rathkii
TTTTCATTTCTCTTCCTTCCTTTTCCTCAGATCTTTCCCTTCCTTCCTTTTTCTTTCTTCTCTTAATCCACTTCCTAAATGCATTTGCTTTTTCTTTTTTTTCCAAGTTGGGGACCCCCCTCCCCCGGGGGTCCTGGATTCCGAATTTTGCCGAACCCGACTGCGCGAACTCTGCGTCTCAGACTACCGAGATGCGCCCTGACCCTGTCCCAATGTTTCAATGCTTCTGTCTACGATCTATTTTGAATTTGTGTAGAGGGGCCAGCGTCTCCCTTACGGGGAGTACGCGGGGTACGTAAGTCTCGTCTCCGACGAGATTACGTCATTCATATAGTCACATCAACATTTTAGCCCGATTACGTAAAGCCTACAATGGTTTTCAGACGAATTTGACCTTGGCGCTAAGGGGCTGCACCCCTTTAGGGGGTGACCTACGGTCACCAAACTCGCCTATTGTGATCCAACTGTTCGATTGGTAATCGTTAAGCTAATCTTCGCTCGGAAAAGGAAGCCGAGCAAACAAGGCGTAGCAAAATTTCGCGTTCCCTCTCGGAGGGAGGTACCCCCTATATACATGCTAGCGACTTGAAATTTCGTGGTGTCGATCAGTTTATCACACACACACACCATATACCAAGTTTGAAAGCAGTACGATAACTCTCACCCGGGAAAAGAGGCTAGCTCTCAACTCGTGCACTATACTAGCTCATAGTAGTATATATGATATTGAGATATATATATATGGATATATATAATATATAGTATATATATATATATATTATGATATATGATATAGGTATAATGATTATGTTATATACAAGTATAGTATATATAGGATATATATTGTATTATATTATACTCTACTTGACTTCTTCTTCCCCTCCAAAGCCGCGCAAGGCATCTTTGCTCCAGACGTCCCTCTCCTGCCACTGTTCGCTCTTCTCATTCAGGCCTCTATATTTGGTAGGCTGTACCATGCTTTCCAGAATCCTCCACCGGAATTCCGCCCATCTTCTTCTTCGGTTCTTTCCTTGGTCTTCTTGCCCTCGGGTGTCCATTCCTCTACTCTTTTCGCATGCTCTCTCGCCTTCGCTCCATCCTCTCCAGCATGTTCCCACCAATGTTCAAGACTCCCACATCCATGCTTCCAGTTATGCTCATAATCACCCCTTAATATCTTTTCTTAAATAACTTCATTCCCTCTAGTTTCTGTCTCTCCTACTCTTTCCAATCATAATTCTTTATTATCCTCCATATCTCCGGCGCTTGTTAATCTATACTCTCCTCTCTTTCTCGTAGTGTTCCATGTTTCCGCTCGTACAAGCATTGTGGAGTCAGTATCCTGTTATAAAATCCTCTTGTTTAACCTCTATTCCGATGTTTCCTGTCTTTCCATCATGGGGTGTTATACCCACTTTCATAAAATCCATGGCACTTTTCCAATTTCCCTGACTACCTTCCCCACTTCCCCCCTTTCGCCTCGTTCCTTTTCCTTCCTTGCGGAGATTTATTGGCTTAGAAGATGTTATCTTGCAGTTCCACCCTCCTCCTCTCTCACCATCTTTCTCATCCCCTCCTCATTTCCTCTCGGCTTACTGTAATATCTCTGGGTACTTTGTGTATGTTCATCTTTTCATCCCTGCTTCCGTTCCAACTCCTCCGCCAAACAACTCCACCACCTCTCGGATCGCCTCCTCTCTCTCTCGCTCAAACATCCCAGATCATCCGCATATGCCATTATGTCCCCTTCAAATTGTCCCAGCTTTGTTCTCTTTCACTTATCCATTATGTATTAAATTATATATTTCATATAAAGAGCAGAAGCTGTTCATCATTTCTATGCTGTGCAAATCCTATTAATCAACTCAAACCATCTTCGTTCGTCACTCAGTTTCTAAACCATTAACAGCTGCAGGTTCTCATACATACTTTCTATCCGCCTCCTTAAGTCTACCCTTACACTATCCATAATTATTCCTCTCCATTAGCTATTCCGAGGCATTTTATTCCTTGGCAACCAATCGAATGCTTTTGCAGACTCGATGAAGTCTACAAAGAATCTCTTGCCAGTAGTGTGCGAGCATTCGTTTCTTCGAGACCCATTCTCAGGTGAATAAGACAGGTCGTCGTTCCCTCTCCCCTTCGGGTATACCGTTACTGTTCTTCTCCGAGTCTCCGCTCTACCTTCTCCTCATCAACCCTCCTCTCCAATATTTTTTCGTAGATTGTTCGATCAGATTGCTCCGATCAGTCGGTATATAGCCCCTATAATTCTCACAGCTATCCAGCATCCTCCTTTACCTGTCTCATATATCGGTATCTATTATTCGCTTCGTCCCACCTTTCCGTACATTTCCCTCTCTGCTACACTTGTTCATCAAACTGCTGGATTCTCCTTTTCAGCTCCTCTCTTCCCTCCACCACCAAATCCACAGCCACTCCATCCTCTCCTGGGGCTTTACCCCTTCTTCATCCTTTTTTATCCAGCACACTTGCATTATTCCTGCACGTTATTCTCTCCTGCCTTTCATCCTCCTCTTTCCATCCTCCCCTCGTCTGATCTGCAGCCTCTTCCTCTTGCTTGCTCTGTATTCCTACATTTAGCAGATCTTCATAGTTCGGTCGGTACATCTATCATTTCTTTCTTCCGGTCTCACGAGAAAGTCTCTCCGTTATCTATCTTTCCTCATATTTTCTAGTTACGCTTTTTTTGTTTTCTATCGCCTTCTGCATCTTAAAATAGCTTTTTCTTCCCTTCACCCGCCACAGCTCTCGTTATTTCTCCTGCCATTCTCTCTGTCTCCATTTGCTGTTTTGATCTCCCTCTTTATCTTTCTGCCCTCAATTCCCTTGGGCCTGTACAATTCCCCTCCTTTGCTGCACGCTGCTCTTCTTTCAGCCACTTCCTCATTTTCTCTGTTTTTTTCTTAATTGCCTCTTTCACTTCTTTCGTGTGGTACACCATGAGTAATGATGTCTCCTTCTAGGTCGCTCACTGACCAATCTTTTATCCAACGAGTTTCTCTCGCCACTTTGCTGATGACATCTGGTAAGTCCTTCGTTTTCTTCTCCATTTCACAATAATAGGTGTTCTTGCATTTCCGTCATAATTTCGTCTCGTATTCTTGTCTGTCAGAGTGTCTCCACTCTGATCCCACTGCCCTCTTCCTGGTCTCAGTTTTACTCTTTCCGTCCCCTCTTATCTTATATCCGCCACCAACGTCTATGATCCGCATCAAGGACACTCCGGGAGCATCTTACATTCTTATCATCTCTTTTATGCAGGGAGACTATTCATGTAGTTCTGATCACCAATTTTTGATCGAATTGTCGTTACCTGATTCCATCTATACCTCGTAAATATATGCGACTCTCTATGCTTGAAAAACGTGTTCAATATTTTTAGATCCTTTCTCACACAAAAATCGATTCAACGCCTCTCCCTTCCATGTTTTCTTTCTAGTCTCCAAATTGTCTTCAAGATACTCTTCTCCATCTCTCCTCTTGTTGCCTTTCCTACTCTAGCGTTGAAATCTCCATCAACACCTCTCCCCTTCTCCTCCAGTTCCCCACCTCCTCTTCCAATCACTTCCATAATCTAGTTTTACTTCTTCCTCTGAGTGCCTTTTGTGTGTGCATTCATGACCTGGAGGATTCCTATACTTTATCCGGCCTAATCTTCAACACGGCGCACAATCATTCACTCTCCATTATAATCTTATACATCTCTGTATACATGGTGAGCGAGTCTGGCCACTATATATTTTCCGACACCCCATGCATTCCTTGATCCCTCTTCTCTCACTCCCCACTACTATTATCAGAACAATATTCCTTCTCCCAATCTCTTTTACCCTCTTCATCCTTTCACTCTCATCTCAGCCATCCACAATACATATCTTATCTTCCTCTCTTCATGATACTCTTTTATTCCTTCCTCTTTTTCCGTCCATAGGTACCACATTTATCGATGGCACACCTATAAGTTCATTGAAAGTGTTTTTCCTGAATTCCTAGTGCCGTCTAACATCTCGCGAGAGTCTCGTCGTCTAAATCTCGGTCCAGCTTCCGAGGGGCTCCGTGCTTGAGTTACTGTGCAAGGCAGTTTATTTCGGGAAGCGGCTTCTTGGCTTGGGGACTATCCATGTCCTCCTAGTTCATAAGCTCCTTTAGACCGAACGTGGAACCTTCTGGTCCTTCGTATAGCCGGGTGCACGACGGGGAACGCCAGAGTTGCGACTTTGCCACCCCATAATTTTATAAAATATTATATATACTATTAGGATATAAATTATTATTAATTATATATATATTATATTTATTTAGTTATATATTCTTCTAAAATATTAAATATTATATATATTTTATATTTTATTAATTGAAAATTTATATGGAATTAATAGTGAATTTTATGATTATTCATAAATTTTATATAAGTTCCTTCTCAAAATTAATTATTTACATTGATAGGGGGAAGGATCCAATATTATGAATTTTGGGACCCCATTTATAACGGGCCCACCTGAAAATAATGGACATATAAAAATGTTCCTTATATTCTTGCAGAAAAATTTGACAGGAGGGAAAAAATAAGCAAACCGCAGCGCTCTTTTCTGACCTCTTGAAACGTCCAGATTTCGGGTGTTTTCTTCTGTGTCTGTAGTCATTGTTTCGGCATTTTCATTTTTCAGAACCAATTTTTTGACATTTTTTCGTCTTTCAACTTTTACATTTTTTTTTCGAAAATTGAAAAGTTCAAACTAGATAATATCATAGAGTTCAGGTCCTTCATTAACGCACAAAAATGCTTACGAATCTTAGGTTTTTTGAGTTTTGAAAATTGTTTGCGTAGCAATTAAAATTAACTATTGTTAAATTAATAAATAAAGTATAGGTTTTGGGAAATTCGAGATTTAGCTGAGCACAAATATAATATTAAAAAAAAACAAGGAAATTGACAAGTGCATTTTATGCGTAAAGTGAGGATGCCCATCTATTGGCGTTATTTCAAGTTTGAAATTAATTTCGGGAAGAAGAATTGTAAATAAAGATTTGATACGAAAAAAATAGATAAAAGAAAATTTAGGTTCTGAAAAAATGAAAATGCCGAACACTGACTACATGACAGCAGGATAAGAACGCACCGAAAAATAGACGGTGTAATAAGTGAAATTGAATAAGATTACCGATGTTGGTAATATTTTCCCCATCAAAAATTGCCTGAAAATTCAAAGAGATTTGATGTTCGTTAGTGTGGGGAGCTAAAATGGGAGTACCCAATAAGTCTAACCAATATTGATATCGCTCCCCTGAAAAAGTGATCATTAAAGTAAAGTATACAACAATATTATCAGCTATATCCATGTAAAGTGTTTTGAATCTTATCAAGCAAACAATTGCTTAATAAAATAAAAAGTAGACCAAAGTACAGATGAACTGTCCAGATGGAATCCTTGCACTGCCCAACGTTGGGAATTTTTTCCAAGATATCATTTGGAGAACTTACTTCAATTCTTGGAGATATTGAGGAAGATGGCTATAAAAAATAGCTAATCGTGAATTTATGAAAGCATATAAAAATTAAAAAATAAAAAGAGAGTAAAGATAAGTAACAAAGAACCTGCGATCATCACAATTAAGGAGTTATACAACAAAGTATTGAAAGAAGTATATAGTATATATATATATAGTATATATATATATATAATATGAATGATTTATAGTAAGCTATATATATATAGTATGATATATATATATATATTTATAATATAATAGTTACTACTATATATATATAGTAGGTATATATAGTCAATATATATAGTATATATATAGGTATATCAATAGGTATATATATACTAGATATAGTTACTAGTTATCATTTGAGTTATTACATATATTATCATATTATATATATATATATCTTTGTTATATTATAGTATATATAGGTATATTTTTATTAATATCTACTATGTATATATTAGTGAGTATAAAAATATATATTATATATAATAATATTATATTAATAATTATATATATACTATATATATAATGTATATATATAACTATATATATTATATATAACGTAAAACAAATTATATACCTATATATATCTATATATAAAGGTATTATAATATATATACCCGTGAGTATAGGTGAATTAATGTGTTATGAGAGATATATATAATTATATAATATATACTATATATAATATATAATGTATAATATATATATATTATATATATATATATATAATATTATACTCCGTATATACTTATATTAAAGGAAATTTAAGTACTATATACTATATATATATATATCGATAGCTAGTGAAATTTCTATATATATAGATATATAATATAGTATATATATATATATATATATATATACTATTTATAACTATATATATTATTTATATATAATATTATAGTATATATTTTAGATATATATATAGTAAACTACAATATATATAGTATATAGTAGTATATAGTGATAGTATATAGTAGTATATAGTTAATAGTATACTATATCATATACTTTATATATTAATATATATAATATATATATAATATATATATTATATATATATATATATATACTAAGTTATATCCCTAGCTGTATTCTATTATTATATAATATATAAATTATATATATTATATATATAATACATAATATACTAATATTATATACTATATACCTATATATGATAATATATATAATATGTATATATATATATATCTATAAGTATGAATAATATTATATATATATATATATGGTTATATATAGGGAATTATACTATATATATATATTCACTATGTACTCACTTAATCTTTGAACTTTTATTACTATATAGAAACATTCACTTCACTTCAATTATTTTAAAAGAGTAGATAAGCACAGTATTTCATAGGTTGGAGTTGAACTGGCTACTGAAGGAATCCCTTTGCTAAAGAAGAGTAACTAACACATTTGCAAAATGAAATCTGCAACACAACAAGAAATTATTTGTTAGCATAAGCAATTATTAAGGCAGTAAACAGCGTTTGCTTGCAAGTCATATATATTAAAATCAATAGCTTTCTTGTCGAATGTGTTGACCAAACTTTGTTTGTTGAGCAATTTTTTTTTTACCAATTTTTTTTCTTTGTTTTTGACAATATTTTTATACAAAATTGTTTTGAAAATTCCACACAAAGATGGTGTCGAAGACGGATGAAATTGTCTAAGAGATGTGATTAATGATCCGCCCAAGTTTGTGTCCTATAATAACTTATTTTTAGGTTTAGCAGATCGCCTTTATTTGGGATTTTTCATGATCAATTCTTGGGAAACTGTAAAAATCTCATTGGGACCATTGTAGATGGTCTATGATGCAGCCAAATGAAAAGTTCAGAAAGTTCAGGTACGTTCTGTCAGTCCATAAAGTTAGAAGAGTCGTGTTTCAGCAAAGTTATTATTCTCCCTAATTTTTTTAGGGTATTGTGGCCTAGGTTTTACAAATTTCTCAAAATTGAGGCAAAGATTTTACTCAAATCAGGACATGAAGTGCGGGACAAAAAGCATAATTTATTAAGATATGAATTAAGATTTGAAAAGAGTGGTAAATAGTCGTTGAATAATAATTACCTGCACATAATCGAATTAAAAAATTTATGT
This sequence comes from Trachelipus rathkii, assembly GCA_015478945.1. NCBI lineage: Eukaryota > Metazoa > Arthropoda > Malacostraca > Isopoda > Trachelipodidae > Trachelipus > Trachelipus rathkii. Next base: position 7,654 of record JABUQX010130539.1, read on the forward strand.
ACAAGTTTATAACAAACAAAACTCATCGAACATTACAAAGAATTCCGATGCAAATATGAAAAAACAAATTAAAGTTTTAACCTCATATATATATATATTATAATATATCTTAATATTAAGTATAGTATATATATATATAGTATTGTATGACAGCATATAGTATATCTTTTGCTAAGGGTAAACGTCGATAATATGAGTAATACTTAGCGATATAGGTTTATTAATATGTATATATAGTACTATGTACTTAGCTATAGTGACATTTCAATATCTATAATAATGCTACTTATTGATAGTAGTGTGTAATCTAGGTGGATAGCTTAGTGTATAGTACTGATTATCTAGGTTTTTAGGCTATAGGTCGGTAGGCTATATATAATAGATCAACGCAATATATATAAATATTACCGTACAATATATAGAGCTCTATAAGCGGTATGACAGTGTAGATATAGTATCAGGTATTATTTGATAGTAAATATATATTTATATGAAATAAGAATGAAAATAAAAATTAAATAGTAAATAATTATAATATAAAACTATAATAATTATAAAATAAAAAATAAAAATAAAAAAAAAAAAAAAAAATTGATAAATATAGTATATAATAACTACCTCTCCTATATAGTTAGCATAACTAGATATATACTAAAAAGTATTTGTTAGTATGTATAGGTATCTATATATATATATTAGTTTTGGTAATAATTTGAAATTACGAAGTGTATAGGGTACGCGCGCGGAAACCAAGTGGGTGTGTGTGTGTGTTGTGCGTGTGTGAATGATGTTGGTGCTCGTCTTTGTGGTTGTATAAAGGGTAAATAAAAATTTAAGAAATTAAAAGTGAAAAAATTAAAGACAATAATTGAACATTTTTACGATTGGTTGTAATTGAAACTATATAGTATTATATGATTAGGCTATTAGTTATATTTATGATATAGTTTAAGAATATAGTTTAGAAGCGGCAAACTATACTACTCTATATAGTAGTATTATATAGATAGTATAAGTATATATTATAGTATATACGTATATATATATATATAGTATAATCACTAATATATATAGCTGAGTATTGATATAAATCTGATGAACTGAATTAGTGTATTAGTATATGTTTTGTGCAATGCGTGGTAGTGCGTGTGCGTTTATGATTGAGTATGTTTTTTGTGTGTTGAAGGATTTCGCCAATGGTTTTAACCATAAACTTTGTCAGAAGATAAAAACATTGAAATATAAATAGAATTAGAATAAAAGTATAGGTTATATATGTATAGTATATTATATATATGTATAGTATATAGTATATTAATATATATAGATTGATAGTATATATAGATAGAAGTTATAATATAAGTATAATAGCGTATAATTCAATATATGTGAGATGATTATATATAGTATATATAATAGTACTATATTTAATATATTATATAAATATAAGAGTAATATAATGTATATATTTTTTGGTTTACATTGATACCAACACTCACGAGGCATATGCCCTGGTTTCAAAAGGAGGGGCCAAAAAAATAAATAAATAAATAAGATAAATAAAAACAAAAAATACATAAAAGAAAATAAAAATATATAAATAAAGGAAAACGTGTAGACCCACCCTGACCCTTGCCTAACGCAATTCCCTCAGGTGGGCGCAAACGCGAGACTTAAAGAGAGGAGGAAGATTAAACATTGCGGGGTAAATAAAAGAAGGCAAGGAGTTCCATGAAACAGATGGGACTCGGAAGAAGAAGGAGGTGCCACAACGATCGATCCTTGAGCTCCTATATAACACAATTTTCAATGAGGAGAACAGCACCTCTTGTGTTGAACTTTTAGGGCGGAGCGCAGTGGGAGACGAACTGCGAGACTGGTCTAATTCTCGCGAGCCAATCACTCCGTTGTTAATAGCCTATAGAAAAGAGATAGGGCACTACGTCACGACGCAGAGAAAGACTCAAGGAGTCAGAGAGTAATGGGACAGCTAGTATATAAGCCTCTAGCCATAGACTTCAACTCTATCCTAATATGGTATATAATATAGTAGATAATATATTACTAGTATATATATACTTTATATTATATAGCTATATATATATATAAACTATATATTCATATAGTAATAGTATATATATATAATCTATAGTAAATATATAATATATATTGTGTGTGTGTGTGTGTGCTGTGTGTGTGTGTGGTGTGTGATAGTGTGTGTGTCGGGTGTGTGTGTGTGGATTTTGAAAAGAGAAGGTAAACTAAATTATTCAAAAATTTCAAGAATAAAAAGACAAATATAAAAAGAATCTAAAATTAAATTAATAAAGGTATATACTATATAATTATATATATAATATATATATATATAATATATATATATATATATATATTATATATAATAGATATAATATATATATAGTATATATATATATATACTATATATTTATATTATATAGTATATTATAGTATATAATTTAGTATATACTACTATATAATAATATATATATAGTATATGACGCTATATATATTATATATTATATATATATATATATGATATATATAAATATGTTTATTATATTGATAACTATACGTACTACCTATTATTAAAGCTCGAGAACGTGGACCTTGAAGCGGAATTTTAAATACTTACATGAGAATGTACCAGGAGTCCAGGACCCTACTGAATCTAATTATCTGATGCAAGATCCAGAGTTTATTATTTAGGTTTGAGAACCTTCCAAAAATATACTTTTAACAACAAAATTAAGCAAGTTTAAATTCTTTTTTTTTACAAGATTTAAAACTCGTGATCTTCAACCTTAAATTGAAATAACAAGATCCTGGGTAAAATAAAATAATATAATTTTATCATGGTATAACTCCCAGAGTTTAATAATAATCAGATCCCAGAACCTCTAAAATTTGCATTTAAATTTAAAAAAAATATCAGTAAGTTTTAATTCTTATTTATAAAGACATATAATTCGAGAACATGGACCTTGAACAGAAATTTAAAAATTACACTAAAGTACCAGGACCACAGTGTTTATAAATTTTATATGGCCCAATTCCCTTGCTAGTTATTTAGATTTGAGAACTTTTTGTAATGAACAAAATATCATCAGCAAAGTTCAATAAAATTAAATTCTTATATATGAAGACTGAGAGAGAACGTGATATTTGAACCGAAATTCGAAAACTTTACACATGTACCATGATCCTAACTAGTAACTAGTATACAATTATTATATGGTCCAAGCCATAACATCAATATTCAGATCTGAAAAACTCTATAAATTATCATTGAAATAAATAAGTTTAAATTCTTAATTTTAAAGATCTATAACTCCAGAAAATGGATCGTGAACTGAAATTAAAAATTACACAGAAGTAACAGTACCATAGTGATTTTAATTCTTATATGGTCAAAGTCATAGAGTTCAATATTCCGATCTGATTCCCTTTTTTAAATTTATATTTTTAAAAAATATTCAGGAAAAATAAATTTCTAAATATGAAGACATAACTCGTGAATGTAGACCTTGAAGTGAAATTCGAAAATACATTAAAACTCCTTAGAAAAAATGTAATACCATGGACAGTAAAAAAATTTTCCTCGAAATGATAACATGAAGGAATTTCACTGACATTTATATTCAAGAATATTTCTAGTATATTTTTAAAACATCAAGAATAAAATTCTAGAATGTACGATAAGTTAACAAAAAAGAACGATGGCAATAAAACGGGAATAGACGCACATAAACCTTACCAAACGTACAAGTGACTTAGTTATAAAGTTAGTAATTACTAATTACTAACCATTTCAATACTATTTTCAGTGTAAAGTAATCTCATTTTCGGTACAGATTATAGTCTCTGAAACTTTAAGCAAACATCTTACCATAATTCTCGAGAGGTCAAGGTAACTTAGACGGATGAATCTATTGGAATTGTGTCGAGAGAGGATAACGGACTCTCGTTCCATTGATAGAATATTAGAGTTTTCTACTTGCACCAAATTTTGTCTAATAAATTCAGTTTGTTTACGTAATATTAGTATCTATAAATCAATACGAAGTAGTTAAGAGGAGTGTTTTATTTGTGCAAAGAACTAAAGGGGATAAGGAATGATCTTTGATCTTGTACGTAATTGATTATTCGATGTCACAGACATTATAGTGGGTTTAACACGGTTGAGGTATTTCGATGTGGTTCGGCGATGGGACTTACTAGCAAAAAAGTATAATAAGGACAGAATAGCCTTCCGCCTATTCGATTGGGGGATGAAATGTTGAGGTAAGTTATTGATATAATGTAGTTAATATACGAGCAGAGAATATCAGGCACTCTCACTCATATTTACATGAATCAGTGTTTTTATCGAGACAGTAAAGCTTACGAACAATCCGCAAGATATAAATGAGTAGTCAAAGTCTGATGAATTGGTGACTGACTTTTAAATATTAATTGTAAGCAAAATGCGTTTGCATTTTTTTCTGATTAAAGTTTGTGTCGAAATTATTTTTTAAGAAGTATCATAATTGGTTCGAGTAATATTTTCGATGTCGTTCAGTTTATGATAAAAGAGATATAACATCTCAATATTTATTATATTGGGGTAGGAAGAATTTTATGAATTTCTGGGCTCTTAGAAAAGATCAATCTTCACATGAGCGTTTAAGTCAATTAATATGTGCAGGGAGCATCATCAAGTTAGAAATCATCATGGATGGTAAGTAAGATGATTCCACATCTTGTTCAAATATATTGTACTGTAAGGGTGGATAAGAATATAAAGCGTGTAGAAAAACAGCGTCTTCAAAAGTCATTCAGATTTTGAGTAATCTTAATGGAGCGATGATCTTAGCATTCAGTCCACCACTAATGATTATCACGTAAGGAGTATCAGAGGATAAGTTTGAAATTTATTTCGGTGCCTACCATTGTGTTATAATGATCGTCCTGACTTCTTGCTTCTTAACAAGTTTAATCGTGACAGATATTCAAAAGAAGAGCATGTAGAGAGATTCGTGGTCCGCTCATTGTAAGGCCATGGTAAATCCAAACGACTAGCCATAGGCGTTCGTACTGGTGGCAAAATCAGAATAACTATACTCATTGTATGCCTACGGGCACACAAATGGGTCTATTGGAATTTCTGTCAATAGTGTAGCAATAAAATTTGCATGTGTCTCTTCTGCTGTATCCTCATAACCTAATTGATGCGAGTCTCTCGGAGTACAGAAAGTACATAGTGTAGTTTTTTTGTTGACTTGACGCACATTGGGACATTTACCCTTGTAAATCACTGCCAAAGATACAATGTAACCATTGATGAATAATAAGATTTAACGGGAATGAAAGCCGGCAAAGTATAATGCTCAGAGAATCCTCTAAAGTATATAAGTATAATAATTTTATTCTTCAATCACAGAGCTTGTATATTTATCCCATGGGAGTCAGTTATTATGTGGATAAGTGATCTGAGTAGATGATTGGATGTCATTGATGAAATTGTATCAAGTAGCTCAAACAGCTTTCTTTCTAGGCATGTGTCCAAATTTTATTAATATAAAATGAACACACGTGAGGCACACAGCACACACATGAGTATTTGGATGATTATGTGACGTACATATCTATTCTATAAATGTTTCCAATTGATTTTGTTAAAGGTAGATTCGCAAACGAATCTTAATGATTCACAGGATTTTAATTAATATGATTGAGGGTTCAAACAGGACTAATAGGAGATGCTCGTCAAAATCTATGAGTAAATTGTCCAGTTTTAAAGGTGGATTCATTGGTTTATGATCCCCTTGAGAGTTAAATTGGGTAATGGGATTATCTGGTGAGATATTCATTTTACAGTTTATAGTTTTAATGCAATTTTCAGTTAATTAAATTATATCCATAACTATATTACTATTCTACTCTAGTAAGGACTAAACTAATAGTTTAAGAATAGTAGGCGTATGAGTTTTTTCAGAGAGTATATTGGTATACAAAGGCATTGAGTTTTTAGAGAAATTTTTTCGAGCGGATACTGAAGAGAGTCTAAATTATATGAAATAAGTCTGTTATAAGCATTAATATACTATAGACATTTAGCAACTAATATGATTTTTCGAATGATGTTGAGACAATGTTAAGGCTTGAAATATATATTTGCTGGTATTACGTTTTGAAAGGAGTTGTCGTGAGACGGGAATTTGTAATCTTGAATGAAAAAGATTTGTAGTATAAAGACGGCGAAAAGGCGTATAGAGTATTCTGTCAAGAACCATGCGTTAATCACTTTTTTTAATACTAATAATTTGACACCACTTATGGTTGAATATATAATTAACAGACTTAAATACAGGAGATTGATCATTCCGTAGGCTGAGATACCCGGTTTAAAATACAAAATGAATTGTAAAGTTTCTTCATTTTTTAGTACCATTTGGGATAGTCCCCATCTATTTTTCTAAGAACAGAACACACATTCTTGTACAAAATAATCTGCGGGTGTGAATATAGGATAAACCAAGATGACACTATTGAGTATGAGAAAAAGTTTCCGCACAGTTTTATCATGCTTTTAATACTGAAATTCGGTCCATATTAACAGCTAATGAAGACATATTCAACAAACTTAGTAGGAAATGGAACTACGCTTTTCTTTAAAAATAACTCCGGAAAGCGTATGGGACGAAAAAGAAGGAAAAAGAAAATTATACGATTATCTTAAAAAAATTAACTAACACTTTGCTGAAAACAACTCGAAGCCCACAATTCCATCTAGACGAACTGGTAAGCTTCGAGAAGACGTCGCCTGTGTCCCCGTTAGGCGAAAAGCACTAATCCACAATGTGACTGGTCCCAAGTTTGATAGGACTTGAGTGTTAGACGCTCCGCTAATATTATGAGGAAGATTGTTTAGGAAAACTCAGCAATGATTCTTTAGTGAGTTAGTGTAACAGTGAAGTTCTAATTATTAAGTGGAAACTAGTGACAGGAATCCCTAACAAAGAATAAAATAGTGAAAAATTATCTATATTTTGGAGAAAGCAGCAACGATTTACTTTTTAAATCTATTAACTAGACAGGTCTAATAAAATAAAGTCCGAGACGAACCTAAAGATAGAAATTATTTGGTAATTTATAATAAGAAATCCATGACTATGTATTACGAAAATGCTTTTCGATCAAATCATAAACAGGCATAAATTCGAATTTTAAAGTTATACACTACAATATAAGAAACATGTATAAATTCCACCACTGCAACACTCCATAATATTTATGGTGGCAGGCTTGTTTCTATAATACATGTAATGAAACATGTGACGTGAAATAGAAGCTCCTCTGAAATACCACTTCTGTTAAATAGTTGAAGCATGAATTGCTTTCCATATGCACTTGATTTTGCTAAACTGAATTTTGTTTTAAAGAATGTATTATTTATTACTTGTTAAATCTAAATAATAGTGAAAATAAATGAATGTAGACAGAATGTTTGGCTTTTTGATAAACAAGATTCCCTCACGTGATCACTATTTTTATATAACTCTTAAAGCAGGTTGATTATGTCTTATCAAATTTGGTAATGATAGTTAAGATTTAAAATATTTAACTAATCCGCCATAAAATTTTACAGCGTGAGGTCATTGGGAAAATGGATTCTTTTAAATATATTATTAAATGTTAAATTGCATTAAAGACATAAGTTGATTTATGTACTTAAATATAGATTCAAATGGTTAATGAGTACTATTTCATAACACGCTTTTGATTATTACTAAACATAAAGGAGATTATAGTTACTAACATTAAAAAAAACATATATGAAAAAATTACACATAAATGTAATGATTTAATAATCATTGAGATAACATGAAGGTATTAGATTGAGTAAGACAAATATCCATTAATTTTAAAAAGGTTGCTTAATGCTTGCTAACTTATATATAAAAATAATCTGTCTTGGGTCAATGATGTTAATTTCCAGAATAACAAACATGGTACAATTCCTTAGCACGATTGATCTGACACTATATGGGAGTATATTGAAATGGAGAGCATTTCGAACCCAAATGGTATGCAATAGGTGAATGACAATTGCCTTCCACAAAATACGGGTATTGTTGAGATGGCAATTAAGCCATTTAAGATTTCTGAGAATAAGATGGCAAGCCTATTGATGGACAAAAAGGAACATTGGGTTATGAGCGGTAAAATAGTATGTAAAAACCGATAATGATGTTGCACCAGTATGTATAATAAGACACTTGCTAAAGATTTAACAGGAACGTATCGATATTATGACTGGGAAAGTTATTATTATAGATATTTAATATGTATAATATAAGTTATTAATTATCAGTCAATTTATCTAAATAGCTAATTCAATCTAGCATAGCCCTAATGTCACAATAATATTACTCATAACAGGGGTACATATTTGGATGGTAATCTCACGGAGGAATGGTTTCCGCGCAAATAGAGTGGAAATATATATGAAGGAAAGATAAACAAAGTTAATCTTTATATATATTGATGATATCCTCAATGCAATGCAATGCAAGTGTATTTAACTATCATAAATGTTATAAGAATTATAATACTAACCTTGCTATATACATCAAAGGTATGAAGATTAGAAAGTAAATTACAAATTGATCTTTGTCTTTATAATTAATTTGAGTTTTTATGGTATTTAATATATATTACTGGTAATTGAGTACTATAACCGATTTATTTCTAAGGTTTATTGGTAAGATCATACGTTTTAAGAGTATTTGCGTAACTATGGAAGACGTAAAAAGTATTGATACATTTAGTGGATGCAAAATTCACTAATTATAAAGAAAACGGACTCTACGCAATGATATATATTGTATTAAGAAAGTTATGTGGTTGATGATTTTAAAATTTATATACGTATCCTTTAATTTTATTATATTACAAACATAATTTTCATAAAATTGGGAAGCTTTTATGGCTGCAGACAAAAACATTTGCTTCACATCAAAGGAATTCAAGAGACATGTCTACAGCTCACCTCGCTAGTATACGGTATATTCTGTATACGTAAGAATATACTACAAGTAATCACTAACTTTGAATAGTAATAATATTATTTTAGTAATAGGTGAAAAAGCACAATAGATGTTTAGATAAATTTATACGAATTAAAAACTATGTATAGATTACTATTCTTAAACGACATACTTTATAATAATCTATTAAAATTAAAAATCAGCTATTTATTTAATACTACTAATGCGTTTGATTAATTATGAGGGGGCAAGCTTTCATGAAACAACATTATAATTTTATATTATTTAGCAATTTAATAAGATGTCATGATACGATAAATACCCGTTAAAGAATTTAATCAATTTTTAATGCTAATAAAATGGTAAAGTTAACTTAACTATAACATAAGAAAACCTGTATTACAATATGTTGTTAAAATTATATATTATATAGAGTAAAATCGCTATCTTTTTTGTGTTATGAGCAGTATATATTTTCTTATTCTTATACTTTCTTTGTTGCCCCACTGCTTCTCCGTTTCGTTAAAATTGGTATAACCGGAGTCGGAAAATTCACACGATTTCTCATTATAGAAAATAGTCCGTAAAATTTTTACGACTGTCTAATAAGTTTGTATTATTAACAAAGCAGGTTTTCTACTCACAACATTAACTGAATCCTTGTCATCTTCTCCGCGTATACTTCTACCAATCATGTCAACAGAATCATATCTTCTTCATTCTCGAAGTTCTTTCTTCTTACTCTTCACACTACTTCATCTCTCATACTCTTTCCTTTCAATTTAACGATCATCCTCACTACAGCTCCATCTTAATCTTCTACAAATTCATCATACCCTTCATCTCCTACGTTTACTTGCGTATTGCATTCACTCTTCTCTTCTCGTTGCTACACATCTTTCTCTGCCTTACTATGTTCGTCTTCTCATGTCAATCTCACTCAACCTCTCTTTTCATCTTCTTCTCTCTTTCTTCTTGCAAGTACATCAATATCTCTAGCCAAAAACTCACACGCGTTACTAACCACCTCCAATCTTCTGATCAGATTAAGATCAATTAATAAATTCTTTTCATCTATCCATCTGTTTCTCTTTTTGACAAATTCAGGTTCAAACAATTCTCGCTCTGCTTCTCTCTCATCTCTCTTCTCTCTCTCAAGACGTCTTTCTCTCATACTCATTCTCTTACATAACTCGTCTCTCCTGAATAACTTCCTCTGTCTCTCTCTCATCTCATCTAGATGAACTAAACCTTCTTTCTTTTTTTTTATATTTCTTCATATTTCTAACTTGCTCTCTTCTTTCTCTCTTTATCTAAACTCTATCAAAAAACCTATCAGCAAGTCTTAGCTATGAAAGTGTCAGAAATCGACAGATAATTGCTTTGGTCAATATCATCTCTCGTCAGTCTCCTCTCGATAAACAATCAAAATTACATTGATACATATGACACTTACCAAATTTACACCGTGCATGCTTCGTACATTACACCGTGGCTAGCCTACTAAGATATCCTATTTTTATCACGTCTCATCTTCACTCTATTCTCACGACTTTGTTCCTTACGCTTTATTTGCAAACAATTTCTCTCTTAAAATAGTCATTACATTTCCGATACTTGCACCATAATTCATTTTCTTTCTTCTCATCAATAAGCGACTTAAAAATTTAGATTCTTCAAGATGTTTTACGCTAGAATATTTGATTTCAACCCAGTGTTATGAAATATGTAGTTGACAAATCGTTAACTATTCATATAGAGTTCTAAACACATTTGTTATGATAGAAAATGTTTAAAGATGAAAAGAAGCGGGTTAAATGATTTAGAAATTTTGACAATATTGTTTAATTAAGAGCAAGCGTATTTACACAGAACATAAGTGACTAATAGATTTTGGTAATATACAAAGTTACACAGATCCATAGTCGATATGTTCATTAACACACTTCAACGTGCAATTTCATATTCTTTAAGCACCACACATTCGTAAGAACAATTCAGTGTTAATTCTACCCACTATATACTTGCCGTCCTTCTTTTCTTGAACCAGATTGCCTACTCTTTCCATTGACAACAATCATTATTCCTGTCTTTCCTCCAACCACTGTCGACTTGGACAAAATTACCCGTTAAAAATATCTCTACCAATTCTACGCACCATAAATACATTGTGAGTATGTTCATTGGTAACATTCTTAGGGAAAATGCGTATCCGTTCTTCTTAATAAGCCAGCTTTCTAAATTTTCTGTAGATGCTGTTGAATTCTATTTTCGTTCTGTCGTATAGGTCATCTAGAATCTACATCGCCTCCGCTCATCTTCTTCTCATCTCTTATCTGCAAGTTCTTCAGATTACATTCAGCTCTGCACTTTCTCTCTATTTCATAACGGACAGGTTCTATCACTCAGACTAAGTTCGTCTAACCATTCACTCTTTTGCGTCTATAACTTCTCTCATCATAACTACACAAAATCTCTATTGGAAATTATTCGATTAAAAAATACACAATAGTTCTAAGTACTAACTCTAGATAAACCTATTTCACTTCTAATTTCTACTCTAAAATCTGTCACCACACATGATTTCAGCTGCTTTTTTGTCGAAAATGGCGCAATTCTCAATGTAATTCATCATCATATATTTTCGTGCTTCTTGCATATGCCTGCCTGATATAACTACTCGTAACACTCTCTATTCTTAAGACCTGCAGCTTTTACCCTACTCAAGAAATAATATTCTCTACTCATAATCTCTAAATACACATCGTTAATTTGGTCAATATATAACTCTGCGTCAGGCTTTAAGAACTAGTTCTTAATCTCTGCTCTTTCCACATGTCTCTGCAATTAGCTTTGAGTTTATACAACATTCTCTTACTCTACTCGTAATCTCTCTCTCTCCTCTCTCTTTTCATCTCGATCTCATGCTCTCTCAATCGCTTCTTTTTCACATTAAATACAGCGTTCTTTTCCAAGCACTCTACTAATGCTCTCGTCATCAATCTATCTCCGTTCTCTCAGTCTTCACTATCTCTCTCTATTCTAGCTCATTCAGTTCTCTTCTCAATATCAATATGATTCTATCTCTTTCATGAATACTTCTTATCATCTCTTCACTCTATTCGCCAAATATCAACTCGTCGTCTCTTCGTCAACTCTCTCTTCTCTCCTCTTCTCTCACTCATCTCTCTCTTCTACAGTTCACCATCCTCCTCATACATCATCGAATCGTACCTCTACCGTCTCTCGTCATCTCACTTCTTCTCAAAATCACTCTTCTCGTCCTTTCTCTTCCTTCCGTACTATCATTCTCTCCTTTCTCTTCGCTCCACACTTTTCGCTCACTTCTCTTCCAGATGAATCCATTTCTCTCTCCCAACTCTAGATCTTCTTATCTCGTCTTTCCTATTCGCAAAGTCTCTCACTCCATACATTCTCTCTCGTTCTTCATTCACTCAATTCACTGCTCTCACTTCTCTACTCTCGCTCTCTCTAATTTATCAGATTACTAAGCCTAAATAAATCCTTACCAATAATCGTCTCGAAATGTATAGCCGCCCACATAAATTATTCACACTCTGTCAATCGTCGATCGCTATTCTATATATTTTGCTGATTTCATTCTCTCGCCTTGAGAAATCTCTCTAGACATTCATATTTTGTCGTCCCCGTAAATCATAGTTTTCTCTCACCGCCACAGTTACGTTTAAATCTTCTTCTAATAAAAACAGACGTTCTCCTTCACCCCTCCCGCTGCACACCCGTAATCTCTCTCTCGCTTCACTACTTCTACGGATTTTGGTATATCTTACTCATACAACATAATTGACTCGTCAACTCTTCCGATCTGCCTATAAAGTACAAACCAGTCTATCATTTCATTTTTAAGAGAAAACATCTAAAACTAATTCGCTAACTATAAATTTCGCCTTATTCTGGACTTTCATGACAACATCTTGCATTTACCCTTAGTCTGTAACACATTATTTCTTCTTGCAATGACTAGAAAACACCCAGGTTAAACATAACCAAAAGACGTCATACACGTATTTACAGGAACATTACGACGGCGAGTAGTATGGACGCAAATGCGGGATGTAAATTCAGTGACAAAATCGGCATTTAAGACATTTTAATGTTGCCCACATAAATAAATGGCCGGGTACGACTATATCGAAATCGTATGAGCTAGTTAAATGTCTATTGGAAAGTTATACCGTATACATCTCAAGTTGACTGTAGAGGTAGATTGCCAATAAATTTTAAGAAGGAGAATGTTTGTATGCCTGGTACTTTGTCAAGTTTATAATTATTTGTTATGTGCATTTAAGAGACCAGGCGTTGTGCTAGCTTCCACCATACCTAATAACTATATGGAAATTATTTATATTGATATGGTGTATTGGGATCTCATTATCTAGTATGACTGAAGATAATTATAACCATGAGGAGATATATGTTCGATAATTTAAGCAATCTAAAAAACGGCTACCATGTTGATCAACGAGCACTGTCGGTAAAAATCATAACTTAAAGTAAAAGTTTCTGCCGTAATTTTTTGGTCATGGTCTTCGTGTTGTTAAGACTATGGCCAGATGATTTCAGAAATTGATAAACATCCAAGTTTATTTTCTTATCTTAACAATGCTGACAGTCTAATACCCGCCGACGTGTAAGAACACATCCCATTGCAAGCTAGGAATCTTCAGAAGACATTTGAACCCAGGGCGTGAAGATATGATTTCCGTCAAATGTTAGCAAAAATTTCTAGGTCAGAGAGTGTCGGTGACTTTGGTCGTTTCATTAATGAAGATTGCTGAGATGAGGCCGCGCATTGCTACCTTACATGTGAAAGAAGTGGTCATCAAGGATAAGAGAAAGCGGTCAGATCGGAATTCTTTGACTGTTAGATCGCAGTAGTCGCTAAAGACATTAAAATACTTTCTTATCCCAATAAGAAGAGCCGGTAGGTGCTTGTTTATTGAGCAGAGGTCGATTCCTTACATGCGACATTATGCAGAGATTCAGCTGTCCGGACTAGAGCTGAAATACAAAGTAGGTGTGTGTTCTGCAGTCTTTCGCGTATTAGAGATCAGGCCACTGAAACCACAGTATTGAGTGACAGAATTCTGATCGACATCTATATGAACTAGCCATCTGTGAACAACTGCTACCATATTAAAAGCATCTCACACCATAATTGCTCCCACTAAGCTAGTCAGTGATCCTTCATTCTGTCACTCCGTACCTCAGCGCTATTCCCTGTGAAAGTCATAGGGTCGATGGCAGAGTTGTCGTGGAGTCTTTAGGATCTAGTTCTTCTATATTGTAACAACCAAAGTTTATTGGCCGATTCGCTCAAAATGGACGTGAAAAATTGTCAGTAGCACCGCACGGAGTTAAACCAGAACTCCACTGTGCTACCATTTGCTATTACGGATTAGTGCAATGAGTTACAAACCATAAATTATGGATCTCTCAAATTATGTTTGACAAATTAAGTGTAAGAAAAATCGTAACTTTAAGAGGGATTGTAATCCTACTAAAATTATTAAATGGTTGAAAATCGTTACTATGATCGAAGATAAAAAGCGACGCTTAATCTGAGTAGATTTAGAAAGCTTACAGATAGGCAATGTGTTTGTAAATTAGCAAACAGGTTTCATGCAACAACACGGGAATACATCATTTTGGGTGTTTTATAGAGGCACAGATAATGCAACAAATATTAGTGAAATATTCATTTATCAAAACACGACAGGGTGCCACTAATATTATCAAGTAAGAACATAAGCGCATTAGAGAAAACTATATTTACTATAATAGCGTTCGCCTTTCTTGGTGCATGTCACGCCGGCGTTGTCTTTGATGATCTGTCATTCAATGTCAATGCTAGCATTATTGGCTTTGTATTTCTTTTTGTATTGTTTAACGTTAAAAAGATTCAGAATTCTTTCGAGGATTTAGCCAAATAATTCCCTCTTAAATGTTGAAAGAATTATACAGATTATGATATGATTAAATCCACTAATAATTGCTGAAGTCAAAAATATTCAAGCGACTAAAAGCGCGTAATTGTTAAGAACAGGTCTAAACATTCTTCTATGGTAAACCACAGACTTTTCACAACTAAATGAGAAGTATTAGGTATATTAAATAACACCCCAAGATAATATGAAAAAATTTCATTATAGAAGAACGATGCAAATTAGTAAGAAGCACGCACATCAAAGACATGTGAATTTAAATGCTAGAAGTTCGACATTTTCGTGCATTTTTTCTTGGAAATGACAGGTTCTGAGTTGACAAGTAACTATTAATATATGATTGGCAACAATGCTGAAATACCTAGTCGTTTACATACAGACTATCATCGCAAATTCACCCTATTCCGCCTAAAGATATTGCGTAACCAAATAATAATGATCAAATGTTGAGATTACCGAGAGACCTACACACGTACTGTGTAAGAAGCGATCTAAATTTTGTAATGCACTTGCTCAAAAGTTAAAGAAATCATGCGATTACAATTTTTAGAGAAAGTTACAAAGTTTTTCGACTATGTAAAAATCTAGGTTATGACACCTAACTAACTAAGAAATATGTTGGTTACCTATAAAAAAAATACTTCGAAATGGTCAATTAAAAAATGTACAATGTAAAGAACACACAAGACTCTACTAAACCTCGATTTCAGATTGAAAATTCGTCATTATGTTTTCCGCAGTTTGGAAACGATTAGTCATTATAATTCTAGATGTAATAGACAACATTACCCGTTTGTTTTCCATAAGTGCGTGATAGAGCATAAACCGGTGTATAAACTTCAATTTAATTTACAGATTTACCCACTAATAAAAATATATTTGGCTAAAATGTAGGCTTGTAAATTTGTTGCGAAAAAATTCATCACATATTAGCAGAGTTCTGAATTTGTTAGTGTGAATTTAGAAGAAAAAAGCGTAAATTTTTTGATAAAAGTTAATTTTTTATATCAAAATCCAGATTAACACAACTAATGAAATACTTTCTGCGCTGTAATACCAATTAGCACAGAAGAATATTGATAAACTTTCCTGTACACTCACACACACACACTCATGCAGATGTGGATATGAAATAGTGACCGCCGTTTCACTCATGACCTAACAACTGTCAAGTAGAAGAATTTTCGCAGTACGCTGTCTCATTTTCCTGTGATCGTTATGTTATGTAATCATAGTATTAGATTCTGAGAGCTGTGGAAGAATTCACGCGGTGAAGTAAGGAAGGTCATCAAATTGTAGATCGGGTGCGAATTACGTACATATGAGTATGCCTCCGTCCAAATAACTCCGGTGTCTTGGAGTAGAAATCTTGACAGTTAAATAGCGCAAGACTTTTGTTTAAGTATTTGGTGACCACACTCACACACACACTTCGGTGAGATATAGAACATATTAGGATCACACAACTCGTACTATAATCAAATAGATCGTTCCTAAATTGTAATTGTGAAAATTTACAAGCTAGAAGGGACGTAGTATTTTTAAAGTTTAAGTATATATATAAAAGATGAACGTAGGTGTAGTGTCGATTGCGGATCACGGAGCCCACGCAATAATCTTTCGAATGATTTGGATTACCTAAGGATACATTGATAGACAACAAAGGATGGGACATCATTGAAAGTTTCATAGCAGTCTTAAAACGTTTTAATTTGAATTGGTCAACCTATACGGCTCCAAATGGAACAAGCCAAGCCGCCGCCTTTGTCCGAGAGAGTATATATAGATTGGGACAATTTTGCCTCTCACCTGGTCGCCAGGCGCTTTTGGTAGCAATTTTTGCAAGGATTTATTGCAATCTCACACACTCTGTACATGAATTATTTTCTGTCTCACAGAGAAAAGTTGTCTGCTAGAGCTTAGAATAATATTCGACGTCATTGAGAGAGAGCATAGTTAATTATAAAGTAGAATTCTTAATCTGAGGCTCGTGCATTATATACGGAGCATAATGTGGACATGATTAGGAGACATGGGCGCGATATCCTTTTAAGTTCGTTATGTGATGATTTGTCCGCGATTCTGTAAACAATATTAAGAAAAGACGTATATATATATATATTAAAAATTCCATCGTATATATTTAATATTGTGTATTTTTGACTGATACTTCATCTTCTTATAATATTTTATCATCTTCGTTTCTGATTCTATATTTATTTTTTTTTGTTTTATTTATTAGTGCTTATATAAATCTATATATATGTATCAAGTTTCATTATAAAACGTCATTTATTATGCCATCCACTCTTGTACTTTTGATCTACCTTTTGCTTTCTGTCTTATTTTGAATTTTGCATTTGCAAAGCAAACATCATTTTTATTTATTTTTAAATCCCTGTATAAATTCACCTTTATTTTAAATAATTTACTTCAATATTTAATTTCAAATACTTTGACAGAAATTTGATTACCTTAGAATTAGATGAGTTCCCTAAATTTGATTTAAATTGTGAAAGTGTTAAGTCAATAAGGGCGTAATGTTTTTAAGGAGAGTGTTATAATAAACACAAGCTATATTTATGCAATGTCAATTCTTTTCCGTGTATATAAATACAATATTTGAGGACACATTCATTAAAACAAACAAATCTGTCAATTGTATATGAACTATCGCTCTCCTATAGAGAGGAGGTGCGATGAATATCATCCGTCGACACCTGTTTCCATGTCTTTCGCTCGTCTTGTCTTCGAAATATGGAAGGTTCTGTGTCATGCTGTGAGAAGCCAAGAGGAGGCGGTATGCCTCTCACCACATGTAAGCGCACTTCGAAAATTACCCGCGAGCAGGGCGGTTTAATAATCGTTCAGAGCAGAGCGCCGATACACGAATAGATTTGTTCTTATACATAGCTGAGAGTAATGGAGATCTACGTTCGCTAAATGCTATAGAGTCAATGTTTAGGAAATTAAATTCGTTCTGGTAAGACTTATATTTTTCTATTATGATAAAGATGTTGGTCGAGCTAGAGTGTGAGTGTCTATATATATCTCTCTTATTAAGCTGAAATTTACTCATGACGCTCTTTATGTGAGCTAAACGCTTATGTTCCTCCCGCCAAGTGTCGTCATTGAGAATCGGCAGTTGAAATTTGTACAATGAACTGGCCTCAGAATTTCGCCCTTAACCGCATCACATGGAAACTTAATTCGCTATATGTCTAAGCAGAATAGTACAAAATGCAAGTTAAGGATATTCGCATGAGAAAATCATCATATCCGGTCCAATTATAATGAGAAGCGCTCGATTTGAAGAAGGCCACCAGACTTATAATTAATATCTGTAATACAAATTCGCACTTACGATCATAATGCTTTTTTGAAAATCCTACTTGCCACGATCTACTATGAATCACATGAACTCAACATTTAGTTTTTTCAAAACTGACAATGAGAAAATTTACCTGGTTAATGAAGTATCTTCCGCAATGTATTGGTCGAGCAGTATTAACACCAAAGAGAAACTTCTAATACGTGCTCAAAGTCACGTTTGATAAATCTTCTGCACGCCAAAAGCTGTCGATGCTCACTACTTGTAAAGAGTAATCTAGCTCTGCACTAAGCCATTCAATACTTGCTGTGGCACAGTGATTGAAAACGTTTTATTAGAAAACAATAGCCTGATAAACTCTTGTCGACGAAGATAAAAATCGTTTTCTGAATCGATTCAAAACAACAGGTCTTTTACACACGTAACCTATCAAACTGAGCATTACAGATTTGGTTCAGTCATAGCATCTTCTGCAGACTAACAGAATATTGAACAATTACTCTGTGTATATTAAAAAACAGATCCCGAATGTTGCCAAGAAACACCTCAAAACCCTATTATATAAATACTCGTCTTTAGCTGCTCGTTCTCTTTTGAAACTTTCAGCAATTCAATGTGTAAACAGCATTACTTTTTTCCCACACACGCACCTGTCTAAATCAAATGCCTGCTTAAAAGACTTCAGTGGCTATATTTGTTAAGATGTAAGCTGGGAGCCCTTCGCCAGCAGTTAGCATATCAAATATTTTCAAGAAAAGTAATGAATTATGCAAATTGAGAAAAGAAAGGATCGAGTACTTACTACTAGTGGTTCGTAATCAGATGTTAGTAAATGATCGAAAAAGTTTATCTAGCAAAGCAGTCAATCTAGTACAGAGTTTTAAACACAATATTTTTTACATGTAAACCAGGTATCACTTTTCTAAGCAAACTAATTGAAATATTCGGTTTGAAGTTAGGTCATAACAAATCAAGAGATGATTGCACACACAACGTGTATAATGAACACCATGAAAGCACCTCATTAATTAATAATATTACATGCAGTCTTTATGATCTGCCTGATTCGCCGTTCTATAGAATATCGCATATCGTCTATGGTGGCGACCGCGCCCATGCGTAATTTGAAATGCGGCTTGAAGGGATAAGGCCGAGTTACGAGGAAATCTCGTTTTAAAGAACGTTTGACGCACGGAGTAAAAGTTCATATTTATTCAAAATTGTGCTCGTAGAAATTTAAGGTCGAAGTTATCGTAACTGTAGTTTAGTAGAGGTTCTATAATTTGTGTACGTGTGATAAATATTTTTGAGTAGGACAAAACGGCAGTCATATTTAGAAACGTTAGATTTTTGCGGACTATCTATTTAAGATCAGGGCTTATATGCTTACAAAGCGTTATTAAAATACTTTTCTTAGGCTCATATCAATTTACAACAAACAACATATTGAAAGTTTACAGATGAACAGATCAATATTAAGACAGCACTTATTAAAAACATATTAATTAGAAATATGCGGCTAGTTCGTGTCACTTTGAGACAATGGCTACTTTCAAATCTGATACAGAACGAGATTATTTTTTCAATGCTTGAAAATAAATATCGCTGTTATTGCAATATTAATATATAATATGACTCATTACCAATTATACATTTCTAAGTAAATGTGGTGAAATACGTAGTGTAAATAAAATCAGATGAGCTTTGTCATGAGTAATACCTACATTGGTAATGTTTAATTTTAAGAAAAGCCGTGAATTTATAATGAAGAACTTTT
This sequence comes from Trachelipus rathkii, assembly GCA_015478945.1. Lineage (NCBI taxonomy): Eukaryota > Metazoa > Arthropoda > Malacostraca > Isopoda > Trachelipodidae > Trachelipus > Trachelipus rathkii. The sequence continues at coordinate 27,799 of JABUQX010130539.1, forward strand.
GTGTGTAAGATTATTAAAACTTGGACTATTTATTTCAGTCCTCTAATGAAGAGAAGCCTGTCATGGTATATATACATAATGTCAAAATATCTTGCAGAAGTCGTAATTGTTGCATAAAAATACAAAGACAAATTACACAATCTTGGAAAGACCTACCGCTAAAAGACGCAGAGCTTAATGTTAGAACTGAAGATAGTCAGCACCCGATCCTTATCTGCGAGGAGCTTTTTTTGATATTACTGTCATTGAGAATCACAGATAAGAAAACAGACCATTAGATGCGTTGTCTTTGGCAGGATGCTTGGAAAATCCCTGTTATAACAAACAGTCAATTGTTGATAGGGATTGACGCCATAACTTTACCATAATGTTTATGATAATATTCGCAAAATCGTAACAGATCTTACTTAAGTAGGTTCTCTAATTAGATCTCTAAGTGATGAAAAAGTATTAGTACTTAAATAATTCAGCCGATAATTTTAGAAGTTAAACAGTCTTGTCTAATTAAAACACGACGTTTCCCAGACCAAATCCGATATAAAGCAATAATTGTGGAATTATATATATAAGAAGAGTCATCATATAAGTATGGTGCGATTGGAGAGTTCAAAAAAGCAGAGTCCATTTTAGGCAGAGCAGCATTCAAAAGCCGTATTTGAATTAGTGAAAATTACGCTTTGGCCTCATTTTTGCAAATGATGACTTAGTTCAGAATAGATAACACACTGATATATTTATTTTGCTATCAATATCGACAAATATTAAAATGTCTAATTTTTCCAGTTACAGTGTATACTCAAATGAATGTGTACGAAATGTTTTGAAATTTAGAGATAAATTCGTAACTTTTGAAACAAAGAGTTTGTCTAAGAGCAGGTAAAATTTGGTTGTAAATGGTTGAACATTACTTAAGAAAAAGCGTAATTTAAGCAGTCATTACAAATTATTTTTGCAAGCTATCTAAACAAGGGTTTTCTATACACATGCGTAATACGACGATATTTCAGTACATAGAATAAAACTACAATTATTGTATAATTCCATTAATGCACAGAACCGTGAGGCCATAAATATGCATATTGTGGTAGAACACACAGTCGATATAATCTCAATCTAAATAAATCGTCAGCAATATTGGGTTCTGTTCTTTGTTGAAAATTGGAGAGGGCATTTCGAACTAGAACAATTTCTACCATTGATCAAGTTTGATTTTAATTTCGCAATGCGCATGAGTGAAATCTCAGCGCTGCACTGAGTGCCAGGTCTAAAATAACAGTCTCGCATGTGATGTTTGAGCAGATTTGAACTGATTTAATATGAAGCGTAATATTCGCGAGTCAACATAATGTTAACGAAGGCATGGGTAGGAAAATCATCCGTCTCTGTTACTTATATATAGATAGAGTTGCGTAAATAGTTTTGTAGACATCGTTAGAAGAATATAGACGCTAAAAAGATCGGCTCGTAATATTTAAGATGTTTTAAAATATTTTGCTTATGACATATAAAACATGGATTATTCAAACAAAGATAACATGAGAAAATTATATGGGTTACTGAAAAATAGAAAACAAAGTTAGAAGATTTTCATATTAAAAAACACATGGATCAAACGTTTATCAACAGTACGACAACCTGATATAATCTACTGCAATCTGTAATTATGACTACTTAAATATTCACAGTATGTTTCTCGGCTTTTCTGAGAATGACATCTTATCAGATGATGAAACCAAGTTATTCTTATTGTCAATTGTAACCTTAAAATGCGACCATGTTTGTTACAACGTCAATTAGTATGATCAAGGAAATCCTTACCTAAAGGTATCTATTTCAAGAATGGATTCGGAACACGATTAGTGTAAACATAGACATCGTTACTATTTCAAGTAGTGTCTTGACATATTCATAGATCGTGATAAAGTTTCAATTGAAAGCGTTTTTTCAGGCCACAGCTTCAATAACAGAGGTTGCTTATATGACTACTAATGAGAGCTGGGATGTATTTGTTCACAAGCGAGAACGTAATGAGCAACTCGAAATAACTATTTGGGGACTGGCTAATAAGGAAACACTGAACACCAGATCCTATTGGGAAATTTCACATCTCGTATATAAACGGCTACAATTGAAGGAGACCATGATGTGCACTATTGAGGGCACGACTATTGATAGTAAAGATTGCGCATGAGTAACTTAGAAGTTTAGGAAGAGTTCCGCTCTAGTATCTTCATGTATGCTGACTCATTGGCTAGGCTGATCTTTCAACTATGTATAGACTGACCAGTCTAGTTGCTGGTTACCACATTCCCGAGTCAGTTTAAAATTATATCAAAGTTTTCTAGATTATACACCAGAAAACTAATTTCAGAAATGTGGAAATTGTTACGAAATAATGCGTACTTCTAAATAATGAAGTTCTAAGATTTGTAAACTGTAGAAAATTTAGAAAAAGGTAAGTTGTAGTCAGAGTTAAAGTAATTGTTTAAATTCACAAAAGCAGAGTCGCTGGCCGACAAACGTATTTATCGAGTAGTTGTGATATGTTATGTAATTAAAAACTACAAACCTGATTGAAATCTTGTCAAGGTATTTATGTAAGACAAAGAACGTTACAATTGTTAATGTGAAACGACGAGGACACAAGACAACTGTATTAAACTTGATTCTGTCTTTTATTCTCGCTTGTGACATTTCTGCATTTACAATTATGAACACATTATTTTTTGCAAAAGATCGCCTTGAAAGTATCCAGATTAAAAACATAACGGCAAAGTTATTTTAGTAGTATTTAGTACTAATAATATTCTATCAAAACATAGTTGAAAATTAGGCAAAGAAAATGGCGATAGCTCTTTAAAGGAGTCTTTCTAGTATTTTGGTTGAATGTATTGATTGACTGAGGGACTGATGCGAGTAATTTTTAGAAGTGCTTAAAAATTTTTTGATTATACAAGACACGGATTATGGTAACAAAATGCGCATAAATTGCAAGACATATTCTGGTATAGTTAAGAACAGTAAGACATGATATGAACTGATGTCGACACAAGCAACTTTCGAAATTTATCTACACAAGTTAAAGCCAGGGTAAAGACGACCGGAGTCTGTGATGATATTTAGAAGGACGCGTGACCTCTTAAAGACTATTAATGAGAACTTTCGCGTTTTACTCTGCCTGATTTGTGAAAATGTGGCCAGTGTACCAAGTGAGAAACACCAATCACATCAATTGTTGTGCTGAAACATCAGTGATATAAACAAATACGTAATCACAATTAGGCTTCAGAACTTTATAGCTCAATGTAATGTTCAAATGTTGAAGCAATTGTTAAAGGGAAAAAATCCGTATGCGTCTAAGTAGTTCCTTATTTCGGTGTAAAGGATGCATGGAAAATTTAGTTAAAGTGCGAACGAATAGCCGTATCTCTTTACGTAAGACAGGTAACTAGAAATCTTGTTTTTGATTAAAACAGGTTATCAAGCTGACAACTAACTGGAAATGCATACATTTTGCTCGAGTAACTTTATATCAACAAGATTAATTGGAAATGTCAGTCAATTTAAAAAAACGTCATCTCATTGCAGATTACACGCGATGTAAAAATACAATATTATAATGAATTCCGCTATTTCTTTGCATTTTTGCAAAAATTCGCATATTCAGTGAAACACATATCATTGAGTCTTTCAAATGCTGAAAATACGCAGTTGTGAAACAAGCACTACATATATTATAGATTACGGGTCTAAATACCAGTGATATCAGTATATGGATTGAAAGTGTATAGGTAAAACAATGTGTATCCTACGTTCGTAAAGGAGATTCATAATTGTAAATGGTAGAAACTTTATATAATATATAAAAGCGTGTATTATTTTAGAAGTTTAATTAATTTCTGCACGTTATAAGTGCGAATTTTACTTTGAATACATTAATTTAGATGATATATTGATGTGTTTTCCTTTTCTCCATAACTAGGCATCCTTTCTGTATAAATAATCGTACTCGTTAAGTAATCAGCCCTATGAATTATTTCTTATTATATAAATCGTTCTTAATCGTTGTCTTCATTTCAAAAAACCAGTTCAAATGTAATACAGTGTTATCATTTATCAAGATGATGCTTGAATCATACGCTGTTTAAAAATTCCTGTAATTTTTCCAGAATTTACCAAATGATTAGGTAATGACAGAAAATGTGAAATGTGTAGGTTAAACGATGCAGTAGTCTTATGTTGAGAGTTGTCCCGATCTCGGTGTTTTCGAAGTATTTGTCGTAATAATCAGTGTGCGAAAAAATATTAAAGAATACAATATTCTAGACGATATATAGAAGTATAATATTTTTATTACTTAAAAACCAGCGGTGTCAGCAGCATATGATCAAATAGTTAGGTATAACTTTTAACACAGAAATTGATTGGAAATTTGCATTAAAAACAGATCGTGGCATTTATACAAGACACCATAAACTAATATGAATAAAAGGTTCGCGCATTTTTTCCTGCTTTAGTTTGAGAAGTACGTGGGCTATTCTGATCGAAGTTGACGAAGTCAGCATTTATGTTTCGCAAACCTGCATAAAGTAAATCACGTTAAAACTAGTCAAATTGAAGAAATTACCGAAATTATTATAATACAAAACGTTAGAAATGTAGGTAAATAATTCAGTACTTTCATTAGTAGACTGGATTCCCATGAAATTGTTTCGTAATGTAGAAAACTTTAAGCAAAAGACGTAATCCTTAAGAGTTAAACATTGCTGTTTAATGATATAGAAACATGTAGTTTCAACGAACTGAATATTGAAATATTTTGGTAATTATAAGAAACTAAATCATATATGGAAAATTTGCGATTAAGAAACTATCATTATTTTAAGAAGCACCTAAACACTGATTAATGATGACAAATTCTCTTCTTGCTATATTTCGAAAATTGCTATTTCCAAGCGAAACTACATGTATTTTTTTTTCTAAAAATTGCATAATATATTCGATTCAAAAATTTTAAAGATTTAGGCCGAATAATTCAGTTTGCGAGATAAAATTTGAAAGGTAAAAATCGTAAGCTTATTAAGAGAGTTCTGAAATTGTAATTCATGATGATAAATTTAAGAAATGAAGCTGTCAATTTTGAGAAGTTAAATTTTTTGATATTAAAGATACAGTCTTATTGTTCAACAAACGGCGTAATAAAATATTTTTGTATTATAAAAACACAATATCTGAAATTTCATTAAATATTAACGTCAATTTAAGAGCCCTAAAACAATTAATAAAGTTAATAAATTCTATTTTCTGCGTTTTGAAATTGCATTTCAATGAAACAGCATTAATATTTTTGGCCAAATGCTGAAATTGACGTTCAAAACTCAGATTTTACATGATTTACCGAACTAATTCAATATTGTTGATAATTTTAGGAATATCGTATCATTTATATGTAGTTCCTAATATTATTGTATGTATAGATTATTATGTAAAAAAATGGCGTTTACGTTTGTAAGAAGTTTATCTTAAGAAGACTTTTTTTATTATAACTGAGGTTTTTTCACAATCTAATTGATTTATTGGGTATATAATATACAGAATAGTTGTAATATATTCAATAAAAATAATACGAACTATTATAGTACCTCACTGACTTATAATACAATATAATCAAAATCGTCACTTTTCTGCTTTTTGAGAATGCCTATTTACACTGAAACCAGACTACACATTCATTATGTGCTTGTCAAATGACTAGAATCTAAATCCCGTATAAAACTGCAATTTTAAGGAATTCCGTATAATATAATTTCTAATGATGTGAATAGTTTTTAGGAAAAATGCTGTATCTTTTACAGAAGTTATGCTAAAATTTTGTAATGTATGATAATTTTATATTAAGACAAATATAAGGCATATAATTATTTTTAGAGAGTTAAAAATTTTATTATCTGAAACAGAGTTTCTTACACCTAAGACTTGAAATATTCAGTGTAATAATTTCTTAACAAATATTGGAAATTTCATTATAAAAACTTCATATTCATAGAGACACAGCTCTGATCACTATCTAATAAATTCACTTATTGCTGCTTTTCGAAACTTGCATTTCGCAATGAAAACACATTCATTGTTTTTCAAATAACTAGAAAATATGACCGTTACAACAAACTGACAATTTATAAGAATTTACAAATAATACTTGGCACCAATGCTTATGGAAAATTAGGAAGCATGGCGTACCTTTAAAGGGTTCTGTAAAATTGGATTTATCGTGAACTACATATTGTAGCTGGAAAAACGGCGTATACTTTTAGTAAGTAGAAAGTTTTATTACAAACAGGTGTTCAACATACTAAGATAATAATTATGCGGTATATAAATAACATATATTGATAAATTTATCGAATTAATCGTCATATTATAGTAACCGTCAGAACACTATAATGAAATTCCGCTTTCTGCTTTTGAATTGCATATTGCAAATGACAACACTACTTGTTTTCAATGCGCTGAAAATACCGTTAAAAAAATTGTTAAGATTTCAACGCAAACCTTCAATTAATCAAAGTTGTAAATTCTAGGAAATCAAGAGTGCATACTTCTTAAGTAGGGTATCTTAATTTTTGTTAATGTTGCAAAAAAGTTATATAGCAAAAGGCGTAATTTGAAAGGATAGTTTTACAATGTTTTTTAATTATGAGACAGGTTTTCACAACGTGATATTCGATATATTAGTGTGATAATAAGAAAAACAATATAAAGATTGTCATAAGAAATCAATTTAAGTAACACCTAAAAGAGTGGGGAAAGAAACCGGGAATTGCGGTTACAAAGAATCTTGAAATTTTTGAAATTGTAGATGTTTGACAGTACTAGATAATTTTATTATAATTTCAAAATGCAGTATAAAATACATCTGTGTACATCTAGTAATTATTAAAGATTTATCCCAAATGAATTTCAAAATGTTGACACAACTTTAAGGAAAATATCGTAACTTTTAATGAGTTCTGTCTGAACATTTGTCTCAATGTGATTAAATTGGTAAGCTAAAAGCCGTAATTATTAGAAGTTAGAAAATTCTTTTTATTAAGACAGGTTAATCACATGACTACCATGAAGATAAATGCTTCTGGTATATAAACGATATCAAAATGATTGAGAGTGATATTGTTCGGAGTCAATTGAAAATCATCGTCGCCAATTTTATATGGCGAGCATAGGGATATTGGAAATCAGCTATATTAATGGGTCACCATACGCCTCCAAACAGATAATACTCCGCGCTTGTCGTTGTCTGGCTTTAGCAGTTGACCATAAGTGAAGCAGAACTGTCACGCTTGTCGTCAGGTTCAAATGTTGAACAACCTACAAATTTGGAATGTTCATTTGCAGAATGCTTGTAGCGACCGGAAAGCAATGATACATGAGCTGGAGCAAGTTATTACGCAGCGTCTTAAAAACTCAATAGCTATACTAAAGATTTCATCGACTACCCGTGATGAATATGAGGGACAAGATGTCATCACGTAGAATACGCGCCAAACTGTTACAAGTCAAAGTGAGATAGTTGAATTTAACAGCGGACGGCTTGAGAACCAATAACTTAGTACGGCGTCTAGTCTCCTATACAAGTAGAAACGAAGGAGGTATGTGACACTTATACTTAATGTCAACTGTTTGTAGATGTGACGAATATAAGGCTTTTACAAAGAGAAGAGACAGGGTGACCGTAATCATATCGATGCAATGGAGAGGGGAGAAGTTAGCCTATCATCTATAACGTTTTTGCTCACCACCGTCATTCAACGGTCTTGTTAAGATCGTTCATATGTATATAATCATACAACATTGACTAATCTGATCGGGTAACTAACTTCTCATCCACTCATTCGCTAGATAAAAAACGGTGTTAGCAATAATCTTAGGTCACAACGCGCCTACTGTGACTAGGTTCTTCCGGAACGGTCTGCGTAGTCCTGTTTGGCCCGGCTACGCGTGTTTACCACTGTCTGCCGGCCAATAAGTGGTGCTAAAACATATGTGTGAGTAATGTGGGGATACTGGAATTTGAGACCGATAGTTCGCTACTGCTACTATACCCAATTGTGGAATGGCTATAGAAATCAAACGTAACTACCCCAATAGGTCTACGAATTCGCCGAATGTATACTTAGTGAAATTTAGTCCTGCTGTAGGCTGATACAATAACGTGATAATAGAATACTCCGCGTATAAATGTCCAAGCTTTAAAACTGACTCTTGGCGGCAAAAGCGTTACGCGAGGCCGCGGGCGTACAGGTTACCCATCGACCTATTCGATGATCGTACATAGGGTACGGGGGACTCTCGTACCGACGAAGGGTGAAAGGTCTACTATGCATTCAAATGTTCTACCGACGCGAGAGCAGGTGTGGTTGTATTCTGGCACTAGGCTCTTGCAACTCTCCACGAATATTCTTGGCGTGTAGTAGAATGTGTCGCTCAGAGCGGCGGTCAGACGATAGTGTACATAAGTTACTTGATGCTTATATTTTTCAAGTGAAGACACCATTTAGGTATTGCTCAGAGTCGCAGAAGCCTCTCATGCTTAAAGCAAACTTGAATTCCAGTTATCAGACGATTCGGCCCAACTAGAACGTGACTATGCGAGACATCACGTAGGCTGAACGCTCGACTTTCGCGGCGTGTAGCAACGAGTGTCGAACCATGGATGTTAAAGAACACCCGGTGACCCTGGGCAATTACGTCGTGAACTGGTGCAAAGAGAGAATCAATTGGAATGAGATAAACGTCAATACTGGCAGAGATATGAGCCGACAACTTACACCTTAAAGGAAGTACTACTTGGTGTAACCATCGTAACAAGTTGATGAATAGTCGGTTAAGCGATGCACGATTACCAAATAATATTAACGAGGCTTATGTCAAGAAGAATGTGGTTGGTCTCTGGTCCACGAAGGCTACTGTTGCGAGTAGACCTGATATGGATTTGAAACAGATGCACGGAACATCCTGCACGTTTATAGAGATTTAGAAGGTCGTCAGCACACGCATGTGCTTGCCGGTAGCAACACATATATTCAATTGCCTATGTGCGTTAAGTGGTAATTGGGCATGAATTACGCACTAGGGGCTATCTTCTTTCAATGTTATAAGTTCTACAGCTGGAACAGCTAATCAACGGTGACGTGACAGAATAATTTATTTACATGGAGCGGTGGGTACGGACATGACCCTGGATGCGGGACAGGGGTCCAACAGGGAGCGAGAGATCGGATTACGAGTGTACAGACTTTGTATATTGAGCCGTGGGGCGTGAATGAGATCTCGCGATGTATTGTACAAAATTTCAGAGGAGAAGCTGCAGTCGGTGCACTATGCTTGTAACGATATACGAAGCTCTCTGTGGGTCGCGGGTGCGGTATAACGCCGGTGACTCGAGCTTGCCATGCTATCGTAGAACATACAGCGAGCCGTGCTAACGTAGTGACGTCATACTCTGGGTATGGGAATCATCCCCACACTTGGAAGGCTCTTCCTATATGTGCACAACTTCTCACGCAACCGGCCATAGGATTGTTATATTATAGAGGGCACATGCCAGAGACCAGAAACATTTAACATACCACGCAATCCGAGTGAGTTAAAGAATTGAGATTTGATCAGTATTATAACGCGGCTAGAGGCGCTAGAGGTATAGTGAGTGAGGAAAGTGGTAAGAAAGTTGGCATGATACACAGAGTCGCGCAGATTATAGGTATCACGTAGAGACGATCGTTGCGCTTTCGTCGACCAGGAAAACACGCGATGCAGGAAGCGTGAGCTTATCGTCATATTACTATGTAATTTAAATTAGTATACGGGGCGCTACTCTGTGATAGTATGGTTCCTGAGAGCAAACTCGATAGAGGAAACCAGTTGACGTAATCCACATGGCAGAGAACAGGAAACAACTAAGGCAGATCTACAACAGTTGGCCCAGTAGCGAGAGCACAATTCAAGATTGAAGGAACAGCACTTCGTAATGGAGTCTGTGAATCGAGCGAGCATATGGATGAGTCGTTAGGAGTAAAACGCGATTTAGCGGCACAACTACAGTCAGTGCCAGGATATGTCATGACTTCATATGAAGCACAGAAGGACCCGGACATAGCAACAAAGACTGTATACATGTCAAGAAGTATATGTTTAAGTGAAGACACCGCTAAGCGAGGGACGTACTAGTTACGGAGCTTAGCTTGGCGGGCTCATTAGGAGAGTCTAGTGCGACTATCACTTAACGAAATTGCACGCAAACAATCGGAATTATCACTATACGTTATTGATGTGGGTGTTGACAAGCGTTTTAACATCAAAGAAGGTGAGTTATGCCCCGGCTGTGTCAGATACGGTTTAATGGAAAAAGCCATGATATAATAACGCCTACAAGACTGAGAGCCCAGCAGGGCCGGTCTTTCAGATATGTCAGTCGTATGGCAGCAGGGGGTGACGATATAAAGAGGAAGCTGCGTAGCATTGATCCAAACCACTATATGCCTTCTCAGACATAAGCTACGGAATCAGTAACTGTATACGGTACAAACGTACCGTATTGCGCAAATAAGTGTTCAAATATGTACGCATCTTTCCTGCGACGAAGCATGCTGCTCTAAAACGAGTCTGAAGAACCAAGATATCACTATGGCCAAGAAAAGATGGATGAAGGTGATGGAACACTCTACGGTACCTACTCGCTGATATGGAGAGATATCTTAGGACGGGTTATAGGAAGTACGTATCTCTGTATCCTACGAACATGTGTGGGAATCGGAGTTCGTCTCTAGGGCGTGTGTTGATGTATGTTTGAGATGGGCAGATTATCGATGTGAAAAGATCTCTGTTACAGATCGCCAAACTCTACAAAGCTTCGCTCCATAATAGTGACTAGTACAATTCATGGATATTAATTATGAAAATTACCAAGGTTACTGGGTTTCATTCAAGATAACTTCTATCGAGATATATTATCGTGGTTATATATCAATAAAGTAATCATCAAGTGTATGTAATACACGAACCGTAAATGCGCCATGCTTAATATCTATTAAGAAGAAACGTATCTATAGCAGAATTGTTATATAAGTAACACAGTATCCCTAAAACTTATTAATAAATTAGCTCCTTTCTGCTGGCATTCGATGTATTGTAGGAAATAATTGAGCTCATTTCAATGAAACACAGTTTATTTTTGTTAGCAATGCATTGAGGATAGACCGTTAAAAATTTTTAAGATCTTACACTAAGTAATATTGCAATGTTGAAAATTTGGGAAAATCGTACTTTTTAAGAGTTGGTTCTAAATTTGTAATGTCTAAATTTAAGAAAAACAGCAAAAAATTAGAAATGTTAAATCTTTTATAAAAACGGTTTTCAAACATATCAGCTAGTCGAGGAAGTATGCGACTAGATAGTCGTTGGGTTATATCAAAACAAAGTATTTGTAGAATTTGAATCGATTATAACAATAAAAAGCGCATCATTGAGACTACCTAAATAGAGCTATTGTATACTTAGACATTAAATTCGCGTTGGTTCTTTCTGCTTGTTTCTGAAATTGTCATTTCAATGCAAACCTACTTTTTTATTCTTCACTACCCGTTGACAATGTCAATTTTTCAGATTTTTAACAAATAATGTTTCAATATGTGAAATTTTAGGAAAATTCCGTTAAGACATTTATAGGGATAATGACTCTAGAGACGTTTAGATGTTAAATGTGAGTGAGACTAGATAATTGGTAATGAGGTGCCTAAAGGGATAGCCGCTCGTCGTTATGCTCGACGCGTAGACTGTTTAGAGTTAATAGATTTTGTATATTGAATGAATGCCTGACCCACGATGCTAGAGTAATTAAAATGATAACACAACCGTAATTAAAAAATATTGTAGGATATAAATGTCGGCCGTGGATGTCATATTATATACATCTGGTAGTGAGGAATCAAAAGATGTATATATGGGTAGTACCGTTGCCCTACGTTCTGATTTAGTAGCGCGGATAATCAGCTTAACAATTGATCAGACGATTATTTCGGACAAAGAGAAAATAGTAGGAGATGTGACGTGCGCTTAGAAAGCTTGATTGAGTGTTAAGATCAGTCGGCAAGAAGTCGACAATATTAACAAGGACAAACGACGAGTCTAGTTGAATACTAACTATTA